>CAUYUJ010016910.1:0-75000 GCA_963575745.1 Prorocentrum cordatum
GGGGGGGGGGGAGAGGGATGGGGGGATGAAGCAAGGAACAGGCATGATGAAGTAAGAGGATGAGACAGAGGGCGGAGAGAGAGGGGAGATAAGCGCGATGACGAAGTATGCAGACGGGGCAGGTGGGGGGATAAGGACGATGCTGATAACGGCGAGGAGACGACGGAGGATGATGCGGAGGTCACGGAGGAAGAGGGTAAGGTGATAGGGAGAGGGAGTATGAGGAGGAGGCCCAAAAGGAAGAAATGCAGAGTGTGAGCAGGTAGTGTGCGGGCGGGGAGGGTGGCGTCTATCTCTCTCGCTCTCTCTCTCTCTCTCTCTGTCTCTCTCTCCCTCACTCTCTCTCTCGCTCCCTCTCTCGCTCTCTCCCTCCCTCGCTCGCTCTCTCCCTCCCTCCAGTTATGCCTGTCTCTCTCTCTGTCTCTCTCTCTCTCTCTCTCTCTCTCTTTCAGTCAAGCTCTCCCTCCCTCTCTCTCTCTCTCTCTCTCGCTCGATCTCTCTCGCTCTCTCTCTCTCTCTCTCTTCTCTCTCTCTCTCTATCTCTTTTCTCTGTTGGTTTGTTATCTCTCTCTCTCTCTTTCTTTCTCTCTCTCTCTCTCTCTTTCCCACTCTCCCCTCTCTCCCTCTATATGGATCCCTGTCTTTCTCTCTCCCTCTCTGATCATTTTTCGCGCGGGTAACACGCTCGCAGGGCTTGCGCGGTTCGGTTGGCTCCGCGCGCCCTCGAGGAAGCGAGCCGGAGAACGGCGAGAGAGAGAGAAGGGTAGAAGGAGGGAACGAGACAGAGAGAGAGAGAAACAAAAAACAAAGAGAGAGAGAGAGAGAGAAAAAAAAAAACACAAGGGATACGCACATACATGTTGTCATATGTATGTATGTATATATATATATATATATATGTATGCATACACACATATATATATATATATATGTGTGTATGCATACATATTTTCAGAGAGACGGAGAAAGAGGGAACGAGAGAGAGAGAGAGAGAAAGATACATACAGCAACGGAGAAAGAGAGAGAGAGACGGAGAGAGCGAGAGAGAAAGAGAAAGCAACTAAAGAACATCGAGGCTGTGCACTTGAAGGGAAAATGCATTGACAACAAAAACGGTCAGACGACAACTTGTAGCGCACGCCCAGCGGGTCCGAGACACACGGGCGAACTACGCTGCACGCATATACGATTCTCGAATTCAACAGGCAGGAATGTGATAGAGAGGGACAAGGGCAGGGGGAGGGAGAAAAACGAGTGAAGAGCGAAAATGAAGCATGGATAAGGAGGGGGGGAAGAAAGGATGAACAAGCTGCCCTCTGTTCCGTCCCTTCCACCTCCTGCCCTGGCTCCTCCTCGTTGGTTGCGCACACTGTGCGCGCGACGCCGCCGTTCATTCGCCGCCGTGCCTTGTGCGCGTCGGAACACGTGAAAATACCCATCTGCTGCCTGGCAGCATTTCTTGTTTCATGCTCGGCGAAAGAGGGCGGGAAGAGGTAAACACGGGAGAACCTGTGCTGTTAGGTCACCCGAGAATCGGGCGGCGGGAGGGATTGGCCTGACTCCATTTGTGGATCGAAACAACTGGCCCCGCTACCACTGTGGAGTGTGCTGGGGCGCCTGTATGGAATACAGAGAGACACGAAATCCAAATAATGGGACCCTTGCTGAAAGGGAGAGCACGTTCTCTTCCCTTGTACGGGAGCTCGCGCGTGCCCGCGGCCAGCGCGCCGAGTAACTCAAGGGCCCTGCGGGCCAGAGCATCGGCAGGGCAAGGGATGTGAGACCGAGGCGCAGGAGGAAAGGCTGAATTATGTGTAACACAGCGTCCCAAGAGGGCCCCAAGGGGCAAACAGGACTGATTATCCTGCAAAGTTTGAAGGCTTTTGGCTGTCTCGCATGTTCGGCTTTCCGACGCTCCAAGACAGCCCGCGAGGCCCCCAGGATCGCCCCAGGACGGCCCCAGTGGTCCCCAAGATGGCGCAAGAGGCGCCCAAGGCAGCCCAAGAGGGTCCTAACAAGGCCCCAAGAGGGGGCCCAAATGGGTAACCCGAACGGGTGCATGTCGAGCCCTCGGCGCCGAGGGGCCTCCAGGAGGTCCCAAAAGGCACCAAAAAGCCCCCCAAGAGGCCCCAAGAGGCTCTCAAGAGGCCCCACAGAGGCCCCCAAGAGATCCCAAAACTGCTCCCAAGAGGCCTCCGAGAGCGCCACGAAAAGACCCGAAGACGCATCGCACAAACAACTCCGACCACAACCCAGGCCGAAGGCCATCGGATACACAAGCACAGAGCGATACACAGCCCACACAACGAAGATAACAACTCCCTGAGATCGACAAGCTCGCCCCAAGACGGCCAGCAGGTCCGCCAGGCGGCCCAAAGGTTACCCAGTAAGGCGACCATACACTCGAAGAGGGCCATAGGATGGGCCCAGATTACCTGAAGACGACCAACAAGGCCCCCCTGACGTCCAAGGAGAACGCCCACGAGACCTCCGAGAGCCAACAAACAATGATTCCCCGTCGGTGCTTGCCAGATGTTAACATACGGGCCCAGTGCCCTCCGAAAGTCCAAGGCGGCCCAAAAAACCCCGAAGAATGCTCAACAGCATCTTAAGAGGGCCCCAAGACGGCCCAAAGAAGCTCAAGGCGGTTCAAAATGCCCCCAAGACGGCCCAAGACGCAGTCAAAAAGGCCCAAGAGAGTCCCATGATTGCCCGAAAGGGCTCCAAGAGGACCCCAAGACGGTCCACAGGAGCCCCCAACACGGCCTCCGAGGGCGTCAGACGGGCCATGTGAGCCCTATGACAGTCCACGAGGTCCCCAAGCAGCCCCAAGGAGCCCCAAAGAAAGCCTCCAGGAGACCCCCGACAGGCCCATCTGACGCCTCCAATGGTCGAGGGAACGAGATTGAATTACAGACCCACGCGAGTTGGGACCGCGCTCTGAAATGCAGTGGGTCCTCGACACAACCTCCTTTACGCTGCGCTGCTACGCTGGCACGGAAGCAGAGTTTGCCGCAGGCAGCTGGGTACACGTCAAGAAATGATTACACAAGGGACTTGTGGTTTGCAATATTCGGCGACAAGAAGTGAGGCAGACTGTACAATACAAGGATGAGGATGATGAAGGGATGTCGGGTGTCAGGTCTGTATGTGGTTTCCAACTGTCGTTTCTTGCGACCACCCCGACGCATCAAGACCAAGATGTGATCACATTGGTTTACCAACGTCCATGCCTATTTAGTTTTCCCGGCCCCCCTCAAAAAAACTGCCCTAAAGCACAGCAGGGGGGGGGGAAGGGGGGGGGGGGGGGGTAGTCCAGAGGGGGGCCCCAAACGGCCACAATATCGTTCGGTGTGGCCATGGAGACTCATCGGTTTCTCGCCTTGTCGGCCTCCACTGGGCTTCTGGCCCCAACAGAACCCGAACGAGGAACCGAAGTCACGGAGGGACCATTTGCTCCCAACGAGGCGATACGCATGCTTCCAATCAGGTGCTGGTATTCAGGACCCTCCTTCTTGTTTTGTTCACACCCCTCTGCGAGATAGTAGGGGAAACATGCGGTCGACGCTGTACAGATGCAGATGATGATGCTGCTCCTCCGTTCCTCCAACGTACACCACCCCACGAGCGTGACGGCGCGATAGGAGCCGATTAGAAGGGGCTTATGTGCTCGGCACACAGATGGAAGCACAGACAACATCGGGCATCGTCGAGGGACGCTGGGGTAGCGGATGTCATCCATAACTACCTCCGTCGCGTCTCCTGGACATCACCCACGGATGCGAGACGCCAGCTCGATGTTCAAATATATGAGGCGCTGACCTAAGATGCAAGCGACACGTCTGCCAACGATCAAGCGTTCGCAGGGATCAGTGGCCACGTATGTCATGAGGTCGCGACGGGTCTGCAAGCAGAGACTTGCGGTTGCATGTGCTGCTTCTCCGTAGAACTGTCTCCTCAAAGAGGCCGCCATCCTTAGTCACGAGCACAGCGCTTGGAAGCGCACCTTGGTGCGAGCGGACTGCTTTAGCGCTGCCAGGGAAGACGGGGCCCAACTAAAAACGATGGCAGAATATTCCATCCCGCCGGCCCTTTGGGGCGCAGGTTGCTCCACGAATTGCGTCTTCTCCCCCCGAATTCCCCAGCGCAACCTCCACCTCCACCTCCTCCTCCTCCTCCTCCTCCTCCTCCTCCTCCTCCTCCTCCTCCTCCTCCTCCTCCTCCTCCCCCGACGCCGACAACAATACAGCATGCGCTTCGAAACGAAATCCGGGCCACGCGCAGGCACCCCGCGATCGCTGTGCAGTGGCTTTTGACTGGGACGGCGGAGGCGTTGGCATATTGTTATTTTTTTTATTTTTTTTTTAAAAAAAAAAAAAAAAAAAAAAAAAAAAAAAAAAAAAAAAAAAAAAAAACTGGAACATATCCCTATCCCGATGCTGGGCACCTCATCATCACGATGCCAATCTTAAGGGTTCCCTTATCTTTTGAGGGCGGACCCCTGACCCTGAGAGTGTCATCGCCTTTTGGCGTGTCAATCTTAGGGGTAGGGATACGTTCGAGGCTGGTAAGCTTTGCCGGTATATCGCCGTGTTAGGCACAGGCCTCTTTTGGTGTGTCGGGTCGTGGCGCTTTCGTACGTGATCTTTGTGCGCATTCTGATCTAGGGAAGCGGTGAGATCGCGGCGAACTGACGACGTGCCCATGGTCATGGTTTAGCGTCTGTAAGCGGATATGCGACGGTTGGTATGTGCGTGCGCAAGCAAGCCGGCAGGGAGGGAGGGGAGGCCGGGCGCGCGCGCGCCTTTTCACTTATGAGCAGATGAGTGGCCGCGGAGTTGGCTCAGCCCTTCCGCGTCCATCCCTAGCCCTGCCACCCCCATGTTGAAGGGGATGCGCAGGGCAGCTGAGAGAAGCGAAAGGGGCGCTAATAGCGACCCCCCCCCAGGGCCTCCCGGCGCGACGCTGCCGCGCGCGGGTGGGCGTCAGCACGTCAGCTAACGTCCCGAGCAAAAGAGGCGGGACACACGGCAGGCCCCGAGAGCGCAGGACAGACTTCACCCTTTCCCAAGGGCCACTTCGGGCCCCCCACGGCGCCAGCCCCCAAGGAAGCTTTGAGGGCGCCAGTGGAAGGGAAGGGAGTGCTCCTGTCACCGTTCTATGGGGCTGGCCGAGGGGCTCTCGGCGCGCCCCACTCAGATGAGGCATTCACGCTGGCGCATGCCGCCCAGCCTTCAGCTCAATAGGCAACCAGCCTGCTGAATATCTCGGCGCATTGGCAGTCACGGGGCGCGGTCCCGAAGCATGCGGGGGCAATTCGTGGCGCTGTCCCGACGCCATCCCCCTGCCCCGTCTTCATAGCGCCACTACAAGGGGCCATCGTGCTGTTGACTGTTCCAGCCCTGGTTGCTGTTCCAACGCTGCCAGCTGCTAGACCAGTGGCAGCTGAGATCAGAGCGCCAGGGAGAGCGAGGAGGCGCCGCCCCCGTGGCCCACTCCCGCGCGGCGACCCGCTATTGCCAAGGAGGAGTCGGCGTCTCTCTCGTGGGCGCCCCCGTCAATCGCGCGGCTGAGGGCGCCGCCTCAGTCAAGCGCGCGCCCGTGCATCCACGCCTTGCAATGGTCACGCCAGATCCAGAACTGGAAGCCCCCGTCGATCGAAGCGCGCGCGGGGGGGCCAGTTGCTCAGTTCCAATCTCGTAGGCCCCCAGGCGCGCCGACGCAAAGCAGGTCGATCGGGTGGTGCATGACTCCGCTGCGCTTCGACGCACGGCCATGGCCTCGGCTCCGCCCTGACGCCCGCGCCCTCGCGGAGCGCGACCGATGCGGCGGATGGCGCGACTCGCTGGGGCGCTTGCGGTTTGCAGCAGCCAGCGACCCACCGCCGGCGCAACCGTCAGACGACCGTCCGTCGTCGTCGCCGCCATCGGGGCCCGAGTCTCGAGAGGGGGCCGCTGCGCCTCCAATTCATCCTCCAGTTCTTGCTTCAACTCCTTAAACGTGCGAATATCATGGATCTCGCTGGCCGCGACAGGCCATAGTTCCAATCCCATTGACGGAGAGTCTACACTGGCATCCGCAGGGCCCTGATGACCCCAGTCGAAAGGTTCCAGGATGCCATTCCCACTGCTATCCAAAGGGATTGAACGGCTGATGTGCGGCGACCACACATGAGGTGGCACTACAGGTGCGATTTCTCCGTGACATGTAGCAGGGATTCCTGAAGAATCTTGGCCGCTCTTCCAGCGAATTCCAAGCTGTCGCGTTTTTTCTCGATGGCAATGGTGAATTCCCGGCGGCGCGACGTCAGCCGGTCACGAAGAACACCGTCAGACTGTCATGATGTTATGTAGGAACGCCGTTCTACCTTGCAATGCTCGCCCACGCTGAGGTTGCACTTCCGCGGGTCGGAACCACTTGAGCTCAGCTTTCACGGTTCGTTTGTCGGTCAGGCCGCCCGGAGCGAGTTTCATGACTTTCCAGCGCCGTGGTCGACCAGGGACACTGCCCCCAGCATCCGCATCGACCACTTGCTGGACACATGCGACGCACGGCTTATAAAGAATTAGGAAGTTGTAGTGCAAGCAATGCATCGCACCCAAAAGATTCCTGCATGCGTTGGAACAAGCGGGGCGCCCGTCATCCAAGGGTGCCAGGGCGTCGTTGGCATCGCCCTTCTGGACGAAGACATGCCCGGGATTCACGTAGACGACGCAGCCAGAAATCTAGTTCCGTCGTATCCATGCGCTGTGAAAGCGGCGGTCGTGCACCCAGGTCCACGACGCTGTCGGGGCTGTTGCGTCGGCATCAACTATGCGCATTATTTAACGTACGTCGCCCCATCGGGGGCGAAGCTTCATGAAGAGCGGGCCGTCTGGTCTGACCCGCAAAACGGTCACATCAAACATCCGCGCGGATGCCGTCGCCAGACATTGCCCCGACAACTTGAATGGGCCATCGGCTTCAAAGGCACGCGCGTCAAGGCCTTCTGCCGAGAATGCCCGAAACCACCATTTTAACAAATAAAAAGAAACACATGGGGAACTGGTTCGGTGGGTCGGAAAGGTCCCCAGTCAAGTCCCTCCTCATCTACGAACGCACTTCCGCGCTGGCAGCGCCCTCGCCGGTCTCGACGGCGCTGTCACCGGGGAAACGGAAGCTTCCCAGCTGTGCCGGGATGGCCAATTTGAAGTTGCACTGCCTTTCCCCATTGAGGTCTCGTTCTGGAGCTACCAAACAATCGATCGTAGACTGGGGAATGCTTGGGAGGTGAGGAGGCAATGCCATCGTGGACTGGGGAATGCTTGGGGATGATTGGGAGCCAGTCGTTGGCGTGCCACAATCAAAAGGCTCGCATCGGAGGTCTAACCGCTCCGGGGAAGCCACTCGCAACGAGTTTCCCTGAGTGGCACGGCGAACAATAGGCCGAGCCAACGGCCGTTCAGTGCCTGCCCCGAAAATGGCACCGCCATCGCGGGGTCGCCTTCTCCCAAAGCTGTCGCCCCAGTGTAGTGGCGTAGCGACGGCGGGTTCATCGCCGTCCGCTATCTTTACTCCGAGGACTCGAACCACCCGCCTGCCTGGGCAACGCGCCCAGGGCGCGCAGCAGGCGGGCCCGGGGCCGATCCTGCCATTCCACACGGGGGGCATCGGCCGAATCGCTGGCCTCTACCCAGCCGCCCGAGCTGAGAACGTCTGCTGCGCTGTGCTTGACCACTTCAAGGAGCAAGGCACCCAAACGCACGGTCTCCTCTGCTCAGCGCCACTGCGCCACGCACGGAGGAGACGCTCTAACGATGGAGCCATAAAGACGAGGCTGTGAGCTTTAGAAAGTAGATGGTTCGTTTCCATCGCGTGGTAAAGCGCCCTGAGGAAGTCGCCCGCCGCCGCTCGGCCGGCGCCGCCCATGTCGCGGGGAACTTCCAGGGGCGCATCGCCCGCAACATTCAAATCATCGTTTGTGACCCGGCCCGCAGGGTCATCGCGCGACGAGGAAGGGCGAGCTGGGCGAGGGGCGGGCAGAGCAGGGCCAGCGCTGCGCGCGGCCTCGAGATGTCGCGCAACCGTCGAATCGACCATCAGCATGCCCTCTTCCTCTCCCGCCTGCGTCGTCAGCAGCGGGGTGTCTGGCGCGCGCGCGCGCTCGACTCGATGCGTCTCGCCGCGTGCCCTGATTCCCATTTTCAAGCAACAATCCCCTGGGCCATCTGTCGGAAATCTGCGCGCCCCTCGGTGGATTTGGCGGGGCAGAGAGACGGGGGCGCCCGGGCCCGAACGCCTCGGGCAAGATGTCGGCGCGCACGTTGGCTAGGGTCGGATCTGGAAGGGCGCGCCCCACGACGGGGTTCAGCTCGGGCGGCGGAACTGGAGCCGTAAACGCCGCGGTGACACTGTCGCCGGGAATCGGGCGAGGCGTCCGCCGTTCTCCCGGCATCTCTACGTCCGGCTCCTGTTGAGCCTCCGACTCCCCCTCTTCGCTCTCCCCGGCTCTGCTTCGCCCGCCACAGTTCTTGCAGCGATATGCAAGCGCGCTTCGCGGAGGCGCGCCGCTCTTCGGTCGGCTCCGCCGTTGGCGGGTCCGACGGGCCCTCCTCCGGCGAGCGGGGCCGGGCAGTCGGTTCCCAGCTGCCGACCGAATCTCCCCCCAGGTGCGTCGCGCGACGGCGGCGACGGCCACCGGGCGCGGCCAGGCGCCGCCTTTGCTCAAGCCGGCGGGCTCGGGGGCGTCGGCGTCGACAAATCCTGGGCGCGGACGCGCGCCCCCTCGACTTCGGCCTTGTCCAACGGTATTGCGGTGAAGATTGTCGGCGAGACGCTCTCGGCGCAGCTTTCCCCCCGTCGGGATGCGAAGACGCGTCTCTTTGTTTCGCCTTCCCGCTAGGGGAGGGCCCATGCGTTCTGCGCGCCGTCTTTCGTAAATGTTTCGCTCTTCCGCTGCTATCTTGTCGTCGGGGCTCCGCGCCCGCGCATTTGCCCACTGATAGCATGCTCTCAGATGCGGCGTGCACGTGTCGGTATGCATCGCAGCGGGCGCAATGCATCTGTGGACACACAAAAACGGGAGGCACTGCACCACCCCGTGACACGTCGGCCGCCGCTGTACAGAAACATCCTAATGTTGGACAGATGTAAACCTGATGTCTATTTGACATGTCCACGGAAGCAACGCGATCCCGGCCTGGTCGCGCGCTCATGCGCTGCAGGTTTGTAGTGGCGTAGTCCTCCATCGGTTTGGGCTGATAGTGAGGAGACATGGGGTGGCGTGGCTGGTCGTCGCTCAGGGGCATGACCGGAATCCTCGCATTGAGCGCATAACTTGGCTCGAATCCAGCCAAGCACAGGGCTTCCTAAGAGGTCTTTGCGCTGCCACCCATCACGCGACGTCGGAATGTCATCACAATAGAATCCAACTGCTCCTCTCGGGGGCAGCGACGAAGAAGACTCCACTCCCTGGCACGCATCTCCCCAAGCATTTGAAGCCCAGGACCCGGGGGAGGATCATCATCGTTGTCGTCGCGCTCGCCACCATCATTCCTCATCTTCAGCATCCGAAGAGGATGGCACTGTCATCGCTTTGGTCTCAGTTGCCCTTAGAGCCAAATCTGTTTTCCGGTACGAGTTCAGGCTGTCCGTCGAGCGACATGTCCATCTCGCATCGGGTTCGACTTCTCCAGGGGTCAATGCGTTCAGATGCGATCGGGTGGCGAAGCCTGCACAGGACCTGTGCATATCCAGAACGACATAATCGACAATATGTTGTGCCATCTTTGCCCGATCGCTCCTGACCCGTGCGATTTGGGCCTCGTCGTGCACTGCGCATGTCTCTGCGGACCCCTCGTCGGGCACGTTCGACATCCCCGGGTGCGTCGCCGACGCCCCGTCCCCTCGCAACACCATTGACTGTCCAGGTGGGCTCCCGCTGCGTTTCTCGGACACCGCCCGGCCCCCTTTTCGAAGGGATTGCGTCGAAGGTGAGCTGATACTCACGCGCGACGCCCAGCCCGTCGCCAAATAACTCGCAAGCCTTCGAGTACGCCGCGTGGACAGAAAGCGCTGCATTTCTGTCCTCGAAAACGTAAACACCCTCAGCTTTGGACTTCGGGCCCCTCGCGACCCTGGCCCGACCGCCTTCGTCTTCTCGCGAGACCAGGAAGATGCTGGCGTCAATCGCCGCACCCAGGCGATTGGTCTCAATTGAGCGGGAGAAATATCGCCAGCCATCTTCGAACTTACTGTCCTCGCATCCAAAGGGCAACGCATGCGGAAGCGTCAACCTAATGTGATGGTCCAGTCTCGTACCGCATGTCGCCTGTGTCGAATAGGTCACAGAGCGCAGCATCCCGATCGTTAGCAGCGCGCAGCCACCGGAACGCCAGCCACTCAATGACGCAATTAGCGAGGTAGTCCTCAGTTGACATCGGCGGCAGCGCCACCCGAAGACGTTGCGCAAGCCAAGCATTAGGAGCACCATGTTCAGCTTTCCTCCATTCGCGCTCCGCCTTTTCGCAATCTGGAGCGAGGGGCCTGCGCAAGTTCTCCGGCGCAATTTCATTCACCGAGTACCGTTTCAGGAGGAAGTCGTAGTCCTCTTCGGTTTCGGGAGGCGCAGGCCGTCCAATCAAGTGATTGAAGATTGTCGTTCTGCGCCGCCCCTGCCCGATGACGACTGGGGGGTGGTGCGTCTCCGCGAAAGCCTTTTCGCCTGCTACCAAACTCCCTCCCGCGAAGCATCTGAGGCGTAGTTCCTGTTTGCGCATCGTCGAATGGTCAAGGATGCAATCCTGAGTTGTTCTCCACGTCACAAGGATGCTGACGCCAGGATCCTTGGGGTCATTAGTTCCGGACCCGGCGTTGCCTTGCGCTGCCTTTATCCACCTGATCGCGTCAACGGACACTGTCGTCTTCGCTTCCATGCATTCAACGACGATCGGCATACGCTTGTCCAGTTTGACCTGAACAGAGGTCGCGGAATGGGCCACACCCAGCAAGACAATGTTACCGTCAACTGGGAGCGTGGAAAATTTGGTATAGACCCGTGGAGACCGTTCCGCGAATGCTGGAGGATCAACATCAACGAAATTCAGGCTAGTGAAATCCCGGGCGACGCCAGGACTACATGGCAGCACCGGGCGACCGTCATATTCTACGAGCGGCACGGAATAGGTCACCCTGTCCGTAAGGCATTCCAATCGTTTTCGCTCACGGGTGGGAGCGCACCCACCACGCCTAGAGTCACCTGGTGCCTGGCTGATTTCAATGCAGAGGTGAATGGCCCTCAGTATGTGACCAGCCATGTTGTCAAGGAAGCCAAACCCTTCTCTGCCTGTCAATGCGGCCAGAAAGTGCCAGTCTCCCTCGGGGTGCTCGCCAGATTGGAAAAGTTCGGGCCCTCGAATCCACGGCATTTGGTATGGATAGCCCAGCTCTTCCCACTATAGCACACGGTTGCTTGCGGCAGCGGCGGCATGGCTGGCCAGGGTGTTCCAGGCGACGCAAGCACCAGACCCTGGGGTGATCCCCCAGGATCTTGCATTGCCCATTCCAATCTGGAGCGCCCCAGCAGTCGCGGCGTCGCCAGCTTGTAGATCTACGAGCTGCATGACTTGCTCGAGGGCGCATTTCTCCAGCTCGAAATATTCATTGACTCGCACCGCTCTCCGTGCCCCGAAGAACGCGATCCCTGTCGGCATCGAGGTGGCTCCCACCCCACATGACAACGAATCCTGCTCACCTTTCGCAGTGTAGAACACTCGGCGGTCGTCGAACCCTCTTGGATCGGGAGATCACTGATCTGGTCCAGGGAGCACCCCCCTCTGATCAAGGATTCGCCACCGCCACTCATGCCCCCCAGTTGTCTCCAGGAGATCGACGGAACGCTTGTTCTTCGCGTCCTTCTGATATTGCACTCTCGAACCAAAAAGAATACGGATGTTGACAATCATGAACGCCTTCTCCATTTTTAGCCCTACCGCCCAGACCTCAATCAGTGATCCTTTTTATAAATTCTTTATGGGCCGCTCTTGCTGCGCGCAGGCTGCAATGTTTTGGCCCGGGAATCTCGAGTGGGCCCCCGCAGCCTCTAACATCGCCGAGAAGACTGCGCGGCACAGCCCAGCACTCATATGGCCGATGCACTCCTCCAGCGGAGCGCAGGCGACCTGCGCCAATCAAACGGGGCGGCCGTCGGCCAGATCCTGGCACTTCTGGGGCGGCGGACGGTCACTGCCCGCGCGACGCAGCCCACGGCCTTCCAGCGCATGTCTTGCCGACCGAAAATCGGCGCCTTCCCAGGCGCCGTTGACTCCGCTCTTTCCGAAATTCGGGCCCAGAGGTCAACGTTGGGGGCGCTGGCACTGCCGGCGCCGCTATGTGCGGAGCTAGGGCTAGCTCGCCTTTGCTCGCCCCCTTCGGCATGCCCATCGGCATCCACGTCATCGGCGGGCCATGTTGATACGCTGGTCGATGCCGGAGCTGTCGACGAATCAGCGGCTCTGTTCCAACTATTTGCCCCAGGAGGGGGCAGCCCCAGTCAGTGGGCTGCCGATCGCCGGCCAGGGAGCCGACCTCTGCGCAGCCTCTGCCCTGCTCCAGCAAGACCTGGAGTCGCGCCCCTCAGACTTGCCAGGCGGTGCCGAAAGCATAATTAGTGCGGCGGCCCCCAGGAGGAGGGGGCGCCGTCCCGCGCGGCGGCCGTTCAGCCTCGCCCGGAGGAACATCCGGAGGTGGAGCCTGCAGGCGCGCGAGACAGCGCCGGCGCGCGGGAAGGTGGCGGAGCCGACGGAGGCGGCGGCGCCGACGAAGGCCGCGGAGCCGACGGAGGTGGAGGAGCCATCGGAGGTGGCGGGGCCGTCGGAGGAGAAGGCTCTGTCGGCGTCGATGGCCGCGTGGATAGTGGCAGAGTCATGCTCGCATGCCTGGCCAGCCCGAAGAGGCACTGCCTCTGGGCGCGGTTCTTCCAGCTGTCGCGTTCTTTTCCGTCGGCGCCTCCGGCGGGGGCGGAGGTGGCGTTCGTCCGCCCCCCTGGCTGCCGCATGGGCTGGGGGGCCCTCTGCTGCGGCGGTCTGCCAGGCGGCGGTGGGGGAAGGGCCCGGGCCCCAGCCGTTGGTCCGACACTGTCGGCCACGCGGCCGCCCCTCAAGTTGATCACCGCCCAGGCGACCATTTGAATAGTGCTCGCAGATGGAGCCCCCTGCGCGATGGGGAAATTCACCTCGACCTCCGCCGGCAACCCCAGCGACGCGCGCCACTCGGGGCCCGAAGGAGCGTATTCCGTGCACGGCGGCCGGGATCTGTAAACGCAGCTGTCTTTCACGTAGGGCGCGCTGCCCCCATCGGCCAGGGCGCGCCCAACCTTCGCAGCTCGCGGAGAATAGAATCGCCATCCCATCGGGGACGCATCGTGCTATCCCATGGCGGCGCGCACTGACGAAGGCGGCGCGCGACCCCTTCGAAAGTGCGACCGCGACCTGGCTTCGCGGCGAAAAGATCTCCATGCAGCATCTAGTTATAAAGAAGATAATCACGCGGGTGCTCCACGTGGTCAACTTTGTCCGCGCCGCGAATCTCCAGCCCAGACAGGGTAAGTTCGGGCGCCCCGCATCGCGCCAGAGTCCACGCGCAATAGAAGTGAGGCAAAGTAGGGCACGCGGCCTTGACGCGAGTCGAGCCCGAGTCATGCTGCAGCCCCCCTGCAGCGAACTGTTCAGCAATCGCGTGGACACCTTTCACCAGATTGGCAAAGGCCTTCTGCTTCTGGGTCGACGTCTGTAGCCGAGGACTCCTTGCCACGCAGCTGGCGCTGGCAATGCCTCTTATGAACCTTCTTCCGCGTCATCTGGCGCGCGCCCGTGCCCCGCGCCCAGAATTTGATGTCAACAAGGGACCTGATACCCTGGCGCGTCGGTGAAAGGATCCCATCTTCCACCCTGGACATCGGCGCCCCTGATCTTCCGTCAGTTACGGACTTATGATAACCTCCCGCTGTCCTCCACCAGGAGTGCAGCTTCTCGAGCCAGAAGTCTCGGTGGACAGGCGCGAAGTCGTTCTCGAACCCGGGGTCGCGGGATATCTGACACCCGGCGCGATAGTGCCGTTCGCAGCGGGTGTCGCCGAAGACAGCTTTGGCAATGTCGGCCAGTTCGTGGATCTCCATGATCATCCTGTCAAACTTCTGTTCCCAGGTGAGTCCAGAATTGTGGATGATGCGCTCGATCGGCGGGCGGCCAGAGATGGCGGGCGCGTCGTGCCTATCGGCCAGCGACGTCTGCCAGACGCCGCGGAGCTGGTCGCAAAGCGTGGTGTCTGGGCAACATGCAAGCGGCACTGCCGCCGCTGTCTTCACCAGGGGTGCACAGGGCACCGTCCCACAACGCGCTTTCTTCTCCTGCCTCCAGCGAGCCCGCTGAGCTCGCGCGCGATGGAATTGGGCGCCGGGCCCGGCGTTGCCGGCCTCGACGGCCTCCGGGCGAGGGGTGAACCTGGCCTGGGGGCAATTGTTCGCGGTGGCCGCGAAGCAATTGAGCGTGCGGGGGCGGCGCCATGGCGGCGGCAGCCTGGAGATTTTGGGGCGCCGCTGAAGCGGGTGCCCGAGTTAATGCAGACACATCCGACGAGACGGATGGACGGAAACACATCCGACGACGGACGGAGGAGAGCAGCAGCAGCACAACGCGAGACGGCGGCGGCAGTCAACTCATGCACACGCTTGGCAAACGCGCCCGTGTAATCCTCATCAAGTTTGCAATCGCGCCCCCCCCCCCCCCCCCAGCCTCAACATGCCCATGAGATCCATCGCGCCTCTTCTCAAGTCCCCTAGCGAAGACCTCCGAGTTAAGGGCGCTTCTCCACGACCTCTTCGCGAGCTGGACCGCAAGTGCAACCTCGCAAGCTAACCTTACTCATGTTGTGGTAACTGAAGCACTCTTTTCTTGTGGATCACGCCACAATCGGCACGGAATTGGCCATTCAAGACACACAACGCAATGCTTGTTTCATGATTTCTTTTGCGAGTATAACCCATAACAACAGCGCGGCGGCATCTTGCCTCGTCGACGCGCTGCCAGGGCGGCCCCCCGCGCAGGGTATGGGGTCCCAATTTTTGGCGCGGTCGCCCCTGCAATTCCGGAGCTTCGCACGAGCGAACTCTAACCCGGCATCGGTGGTCACGTCGCGTTCTCCTGCTAGCTGTCGCAAGGAGTCGAGGAGGCGCGCCAACGGCAGCTTGGTTCTCGTGTCCGCGCATGCGCGGCGGTGCGTCCGCAGGCGGATTTCCCTTGTTCTTTCTGTTGGGCTTCTTCGCCACCTTCTCGCCTGACTCTTTGGCGCCAGTCACGATTGCTGGTCGCGAACCCAAACTCGGCCTAAGAATGCCCCCCGGCTTCAAGGGCAGGGCCTGGTCGCCAATAAACAAGGAGCCCATGTGGCTCGCGTAAGTGGGGGACGCCCAGAACGACGGCGCAACGACTTGGATCAAGTATACGCCCTTAGCCGGAGAGGGAGGCTGCTCGAATCTCAAAGCGCCAGCATCTGCCGCCTGGTCTCTCGCGGGGCATCGCGCCGCGTCGATAATCCCCCATCGCGACCTGCTCCGCGACAGCGGGGGCGTCGATGCGATGAGATCGTGGCGGATGCACATGTATACGTGAGCCTCCGGCTTTGCATGCTGCCACGACCGCTTGGTTATCTTCCATGAACTCGGCCTTGGGCGATCGTTCTAGAAGCGCCCCCCACACGACAAAGCAAGCACAAATCCCCCTGACAACGTCGCCCGCAGAAGCTACTTCCGCTTCCAGCGCGCCGTTTCATGTCGCGCGAGTTGCAACGCTGAAGAGCTTTTGTGTTTGGCCCACAGAGTCACTCGTGCTACGATGGGTCCTAATATCACTGGCAAGGTCAGCGCCCGCGTACTGCATAAGCCAAACACCGGCAAGGCTGCCCCCTACCCAGGATGTCACCCAGTATTGTGCCGTTGACTTGATGTAGCAGATAAGGCAGAAGAGTTCAATATCCCATTGTCCCTTCCACTTGGCGGCGCAGGACGCGAGCGCA
Source organism: Prorocentrum cordatum (assembly GCA_963575745.1). NCBI lineage: Eukaryota > Dinophyceae > Prorocentrales > Prorocentraceae > Prorocentrum > Prorocentrum cordatum. The sequence goes on from CAUYUJ010016910.1 coordinate 16,048, forward strand.
CAGCCGGCCCTGAGCAAGTCGCACCTGGCCACGCGCGCGCCACATCACGCCCCCATCAGCACTCTCGCCGCAATAGGCTGACGAACGCTGGACGGAGCCTGCGGTTGCGGGCCCACTGGCCCGTCGACTTCCACCACGGGCCCTTCAATTTCAGATATGACGTCAGCAAGGCCAGTTTGACCGTTGATATGCAAGCACTCGGCGATCGCCCCCGCCGCCGGGGGAGCCCCTTCGCCCCGCGGGGCGCCAAGTCCGTCCTCGAGGTTGTTTTGCCCTGGGCCATGAGGTGCGCCTGCCAGTGGATATGTTGCGGGATCCGCAGCCGTGAGCTCTGCGCGCAGTGAGACACAGCACGTACAGAAACTTCCCATGTCATACTCCATGACTCGCACCTTCCGGCCCAGGTACAGAAGGCTCAGGCGTTTCCTCGGATTCAGGCGCTGACACTGTCAGCGATTATCTGCGCTGGGCTCGCAGGCGCGCAATAACATCTAGGACGATCATATCTGTCGGGTCTGCACGGGGCGGCGTGAGACACTGCCCCACCACCGCGCCCCCGAATTGGATTCAGCGGTCTTGTAAAACAAGAGCGTAGCCGTGTTCCTGGGGCAATCAGGTTCCTCAAGGATATCGGCACACAGGCGGTCGCGGCCGGCGGTTCGCGAGCCCTGCAAATCCTCGAACTCCCCCCGTGTGTCGTAATCACGGGCTGCTGGTCGAGCCGCCGTTCTCCAGTCTATTCCCGAGGGTAGCGAAACCCTACATCGTCTCGCGCTGGCGTCGCATCTGGCCCGCGCACTCTGGCCGCTTAAAACCGGCTAGGAGTGATCAGCGTAAGCAGGGAGAGCGCAATTCACCATGACTGAACCTGGATCACTGAAACCGAATTCAGCGGCAGCCGCTTCTTCGGCCTGCATCGCGGAAGGGCAGGAGGACAGCTCCTATAAGAATGCTGCATGTTTTTTCTGGGTCGATGACGTCCAAGCCGTGGAACACAACGCGCCCCTTAAACCTCCCACCTTCGTGGCCATCCTGGAGTTCTGCGTTTTCTCGACAAAGTCCGCAAAGAGCCGCCCAATGTGGAACGTCTGCCCTTTCATATCTTCCCAGCGTCGCCCGACTCCATGACCTTACCCTCCCCCGCGTGTAGATATCGCGCAGTCGGCCCCATTCTTCCTTCAGGGCAGCCCTTGCGTCGGCATTGTTTGCAGCCTACGCCTTCGTCGCCGGTCTCGCCGCGCAGGTGTCCGCCGACGCAGCAGTCGCCCGCGTCGGCGGGATTTCAATAGGAACTAAGTTCGCGCATCGATCTGCCTGGTCGGTTATGGAATTGGAACAAGGTCGCAGACCACGCTCTTTCTACCAGCTATCGAGGCTACTCGTATCGTTCGCCCGTAAGGTCATGCGGGGAACGCAGCGTCTTCCGATCGCAGCCGCGCAGGTGGCGCCCGCGGGGTCCCTAGCCGCCTCTGCGTCGGTAGAAGAGCGTCGGTCTGTCCCTGGGCCACCGGCTCGTCTACGGTTTTCGCAGTCAGTGCCATCTTCTGTTTCGAGGCCCCAGGCTTCCTCATCTTGGGGGTCCCAAAACCGCGTGGCGACAGACCGTGCGATGACCTCGGAACCCCAAGTGACCTCACCGCACGGTCCGTCACCGCACGGTCTCGGGACCCCGGAGGCCCCCGTCGCCCGAGACGTCCTCGAGGAACGACCCGAGTCCCAAAACCGTGCGGTGACCCCGAATTCCCGCCGACTCACCGCGCGGAGTGGTCACCGCACCGTTTGGGGGCCCCCGATCACTTCTTGAGTGCGAACCGCCAGTACCACAGGCACCGGGCATCGCAAAGGAACGTCGGATTACGTCCGCCGCGGACATGACGTAAGCAGCCGGAGGTCTAGTCATGTCTATGCCATGTCTATGCCTATTTCGCGTAGAGGGTCAGCGCCAGTAAAAACTTACCTCCATCCGCCTTGCACTCGGCCATCGCTCGATGCCGCGCAGGGCCGCCCATGTTCCACCGCCTGTTCGGATGCGCACTTGGGTTGGTGGAGATATTCTGCATGCGACAGAGCACTGCCCCGTCGCGCTCTGGTTCAAACATTTCGATGGAACCGGGAGTCCTGTAATCCTGGCCCAAAGTTTAACGCAGCGCGGATCAAAGTCCCCCAATTTCTCGCGGCTGAGGTTCAGTGCAGTGATTGTTTCTCAAGTCTTTACGACTGTTACGACCTCGCGTTCAAAATGTCCCCCCGTCGCCAACATCCGGGTCGCGCGGGCCATGATTTTTGTTCGACTTTCGGCTCGCCGCGTTCTGGCGCGGGAGGATCTGGCGAGAAAGGAAAACCCCCCGTTGAGCCAGTCTCCCCATCTCGGTGCTCAGGCGGCCACGGCGCGCTGCGCTCGGGGCCCCCGCAGGTTGCGCGGGGACAAGGGGCGGCCCCGAAGGGATCTCATCATCGGTTGGGTCGTCTTCCGCCTCGTCCCCGGCCTCGCCCCCCGCCCCGCAGTCGCTGGCAGAAGACGGCGGAGCTCCGCGCGCAGCGGCCCCGCTCAGGCGGCCACGACGCGCTGCGCTCGGGGCCCCCGCGGGTTGCGCAAGGACAGGGGGTGGTCCAGAAGGGCCCCGATCATCGGTCGGGTCCTCTTCCGCCTCGTCCCGGGCCACCTCTCCCGCTCCATCGTCGCTGGCAGAGGACGGCGGAGCTCCGCGCGCAGCGGTCCCGCTCGACGAAGCGGACCCCCCCGGACAGCTGAGCGCCGTCCGGCACTTCGGCCAGACCCTCTGCAGTAGCACGGCCACCAGCAGAGATATCGTCTAAATTGCTAGATGGGGCCGTCACTGACGCCTCATCATGTGCTTTCCGCAACAGGAAGGGAAAACAGCTCTCGGAGGCTCGTTGTCCGCGGTCCCGTCTGAACCGGCGTCGACGCCATTCTCCGCGTCAGTGTCGGTCCATGTTTGTTCTGATCTTTCGACAATGAGCCTTTTGTCGCCCTTCTTCAGACTTACGAATTCCCCTAGAGGCGCGCAGTCATGGCCCGGTCCTGCGCGGACCCCGCATGCTGAACATAGCCCAAATAGATGCCGATCCGAATCCTCGGGTCGGTCTTGATTTGACGCGAGTATGGAGCGGCGGCAAGCATCGCGCAGCAGACCCTAAGGGCGCGAGAGGGGAATCCAAAGGCACTTCGCATCCCTTATTCCACGGCGACTCGTCAGCGCCCCAACGCTGCGCATTGCGACGCAAACAGAAGTAAGGCACAGCATGGGCCCAGGAAGAGGAGAGCAGCCCGGCCGTCATAGGGGGCGCGCGAGTTCCGTCTTGCACGGCGCCGCCCGCCCCCTCTGCGACGGAGTTTCTCTCTTATCCGCAGGCTGAATCGAGTCATGAGCGGTCGCTAACTCACTTAAGGGATGCGCGCTAAGAGACTTGCAGGCCCCCTTGGGCTCAGGTGCCGCGCCCGCTCAAATGCGGGCAAAGGCGCACGTTTGGCGCCCGAAGATTGGCCAGACAGTCAACGACATGCTCTGCCGACTTATCACGGTTGCCTCGGCTAGCCAGGAATCCCGCAAACTGGTCGCGCAGCGCTGTGCCCGAGGTTTCCCCGCAGAGCCCGGTCGAGAGATCATCGGCCGCGAACCAGTGGTCCACGGCGCACAAGTCCCCGAACTTTGTCGGCTTCAAGTGCGGTCTCAATTATTGATAAGTTTTTTTTATGCCGCTGTTGTGAACGTGGCGCCCTTGCCAACTGGCAAATCAAGCAACGCGGCTTTTCCGGCAAAGGCGCGAGCAGGCGCTGCCGGCCGGGAGAGGGCCCCGAACTTCAACTTCTCTACCTTGTGCCCCCCCCAAGTCCAGCACCATCTTCCTCTGGGCCATCTCCGCCGAGGTCGTCGACTGCCTCGACGGCCCCTAATTATTCCAATGTAGCTTCGGCGACGTCTTCGTCGCCGGGAGCAAGTGCGCGGCGCCGCGCGACGCCGTCGCGCGGCCTCCGCGGGCGCGAGCGCGACCGAGAGAACAGAATCGGAGCGACCTGTTCTGGGCCCAGCCCAGCCAAGTTTAGCCACTTTGCGGGGCTCGCAATAGAAATCGGCGAGCGTGTCCTGACCGTGCGGGGTCGCGACGGTTCAGGCACTGCGATCCTTCGCGCCGCCCGCGTAGGCGCCCTCGGCCATCGAATTTTGCGAGTGCAGTTCAGGGGCAGCGCGGTGCCTGACTGCCCGGGGTGGGGGGCCCCCCACTTTGCCAGGGCCATCTAGGAACGATTTCGCGTTGGCCGCCGCGCGTGCCCACCGCTCCAGCCCCCCGGGACTGCTGGGAACCGCCACGTCGCGGGCATCCTTTCCGAGGGGCGCGCAACAGCCGCGCGATCGGGGTCGATGCGAACCCGGCCTCGCCGAATGGCGCTTCTCTTGGGCCGGACCCCCGCATGACTGCGGAGGATACTTCGCCCCAGCTTTCCGCTCTGCAACATCTCTAGGGCGGCCCGCGGGAGCGTCGCAATTCCACTGGCCTGGAAGCACCGCGGCAGCTGGCCAAGAAGGTCGATTGTGACCACTCCCTTCCCTGGCGCCGGGGCCGCCTGGCCGTCTGTGTCGGATGACCGCTAAGGTCACTGACCCCGCGATCGCCGGGTCCAGCTCCAAACTTCAGCGGCAAGGCGCGGGACCCTGATTTGGCGTAGGAAACGGCCGGGGGAGCGCCAATCATCGCGCCCCCCGGCGGGGTCCGGCCGGCACAGCCAGCGCCCCCCCCTTCGTGGTTGGCGCCAGCGGCGCTGCCGCAGAACGCTGGCCTCGCTCGTCGCGGATGTCCACTAGCGGCTCAGTAGCGTTAGCCCTGTCCAGGCAATCCTTGCCAAATGGGCAGGTCTGGATCGCCAGACGCCTCCAACTCTGACGCTGTGTCAGACGTTTGCCCCTTCCCTTGGGTTCCTTGGCCCCCCCGCGCTCCCCGCCTAGCGCCGCGCTCTTCATGGCGTTCCTCTTGCGCGGGATGTCCTTGTTCGCCGTCTTCGTCTCAGCCTCCCACATGTCGCGCGAGCTTCTCTTCGGCCGTCACTTCGCGGCGCCGTCGGGGGCGCTGATCTCACGGGGGCGGGCGCGCGCCCTGGCCGACGGCGTGGCGCAATTCGTTATTCGAAGGATGCGTGCTAGATCCATTACTCTGGGATCGCTGACGACCCCCGCCATCCCCGCGCGCTCCTGACCCCCGCCTCAGTCCACCCCCCCATTTTCCACCACCCGTCTTTCTGGGTTGCTCCTTCTCAGAGCCGCCCTTGCCGCCGCCGCCGCCCTCGCCGCGCGGGGCGGCATCGGCCGGCGCCTGGGCCGCAGGAGTAGCTCCCTCTGGATGTCCGCAGGGGCACTCGGCTCGCGAATAGGAGCGCTCCCCTTTAAAACCCGACTCCTTCATGTGGTTTTCCGTCCTTCATGCAGAGCGAGCCTATCCCCGCGCCGCCGCCGCCGCCCCCGACCCCCGCGCCTCCCACTGAGAGGCCGCGGGTAATCAACGGCTTGCGCCGAGCATCGCGGCAGCGGGTGCCCTGCGTGCGTCTGCTCATCTGCGCGACCAACCGCTCGCAGGATGTCATGCCTATTTCCGTACTTGTCTTTGCTGTGATCGCACGTGGCCAGCGTCATCGCCATGCCAGAGCACTTCTGCATCTGTTGATAAGAGTGCCCCGATGAAATTATTTGCGTGGCTTTACCGTGTCGCTCATGATCTTCATCCATACATCATAGACATGAACGAGGTAATTGTCTGCCTCTTCGCCCGAACCGAGGATTTCATGCTCATCGAGTTTTGGTGGGCGCACGCCTGGCCGCGATCTTGTCGCGCGCTAATGTGGACGGCAAAAATGCGCAGAATCGCACGACCCGAAAGCGCTCTCGTTCTATTGATGACAGCGAGTTGAGTCGGTCAATTCCGCTCGTCAAGCGCCTCGTGGGGGGGGGGGGGGGGCGCCTTCGCGCCCTCAGCGATCATGCTGACCTTGGCCATAAGGTCAAATGCGATCATATGATCGATGGGGCCATCTAGCTTTTTAGCCGGAACGCCTTCTAGGTCAACGGCATTCGAGCCCGCGGAGATCAGAAGGTGGGTCATCGAATGGCTGGTCGCATCGACCGCGTCGCTTTTCCCCATTTCCACTGTTCTCATCATCGGATGACTCGTCCTCATCGTCATCTTCATCAGAGTCGTCAGGATCGCGAAAGGAATCATTGTCGGAATCGCCACCGTCGTCACCAGGGGCACCGGGGCCCTTCATTTCCTTAGCGGGCGCAGCGTCCTTCGGCTCGGAGCCATCGGACTCCTCGCCTTGGAACGCACTTCCCCCGCCCCAGAGGGCCGGGACTTGCTATAACAGCCGTCAGACGTTCGATTGATTGCTCAAGTCTTATAATAGCACTTACTGCTCAAAATAAGACGCGGTGCTTATAATAAGAAGTGGCTGCTTATTATAAACGTTGAGTCTTCACAAGGCGCATATTTCACCCTAGTCGTGATTATTGCAGACACCATTATCATTATCGCTATATTATTGCATTGGGCGTTTTGGGGAGAAAAAAAAACGATTGCGATATGTATAAGACCATGTATACAACACTGTTCGATATGAGATCGTATATCACATTGCACTTGTGCCGTCTTGGAGCCGTTTTGTGCCGTCGTGGGGCCATATTGGGCGCGGTGCTTCGCCCTGGGGCATCCTAGCCGTATTGGTGGCATCTTCGGCTGTCTTGGAGTGCGTGCGCGCGTCACTTGTGCGTATTTGCTCGCGCGCTCGCGTGCGCTTGAGTGCGCGCGTGTGTGTGTGTGTGTGCGTGTGTGTGCGTGTGTGTGTGTGTGTGCGTGCGTGCGTGCGTGCGTGCGTGCGTGCGTGCGTGCGTGCCGTCCGTGCGTGCGTGCGTGCGTGCGTGCGTGCGTGCGTGCGTGCGTGCGCGCGTGCGTGCGTGCGCGCGTGCGTGCGTGTGAGCGCGCTTGCGCGCGTGTGCGCGCGCGTGGGTCTGCGCGCTCGCGTGTGTGCGTGTGTGCGCGCGCGTTCGCGCGCGCGTGCTCGCGCGCGCGTGTGCGTGCATGCGCGTGCGCGCTCGCGCGGGCTGGGCGCGCCGCGCCGAGTCCGGCGCCGCTCGTCGCGGAGCCCTTCGCCCCGTCTCTCGCGCCGCCCTCGGCGCCGCCCACGGCGATGGAGCCCGCGGCGATGGAGCCGCCGCCGATGGCCTTGCAAGGGGCCGAGGCGGCGGAGCGGCTGCTGCGGGGCGGAGGCGGACCCCGCGGGGCGGGGCGGGGAAGGGGAGGGGCAAGGGAGAGAGTCAGGAAGGGGAAGGACGGAGGAAGGAGGGCAAGGAATGGGGAAGGGGAAGAAAATGCATCGGGGGGGGGCCAGGGAAGGGGAAGAGAATGCGGGAGGGAATGGTAGGTAAGAAGCGGGGAAGGGGCAGGGTGGGATCGAGAGCGGGGTTGGAGGGGGCGGGAGAGGGAAGGAGAAGGCCGAATATTCAGGCTGCGGATCTCTCGCCCTGCATTGGGCGCGTTCTGCCCAGGATTTCGGGGAAAAAACATCTGATGCGTCATCGATGCGTCATCGACGCTGGCATCGATGACGCATCGACGGCGCCGAAGATTCTCAGGCGGGCCCAGCCATCTCGACGAGGGGGCGAGCGATCCGCGACCTGAATCTTCGGCCCCTCTCGAGTGTCCCTCATGCCACTCTCTCCCTCACCATGCTCTCCCACCGTCCACAGGTATCATGTCCTCCCCACTCAGCCTTGCTCCATCCTCATCTGCTCACCTCACTACTTACTCCTTATCCCTCGCTCCCCCCACTCCTCGTCCTCGCTCCTCACCCCTTCCTCGCCTCATCGTGCATAGCCATTTTGGCTGGCGCCATTCCTGGCGCAGGGCCATCGCGCGCTCGCGCGCGATGGCCGGGACGCGCGATCGCTGCGGCGACGCCAACGGCATCGCGCATGCATTAAGGCCATACGTCGCCGCAGAGTGGCTCACGCACGGGCGCAAACCAGGGAAGGATAAGTGCAACGAGAACTGCGTGGAGGAGATCCACCGCCACGCGAAGGCACCGTCGTCGTCGCCGCAAGTCGTCGTCGTCGGCCGTCGTCGCCCCTCGTCTGTCGCCGTCGACGGCGACGACGTCTGTCGCCGTCGACGGCGACATCGTTGGCGACGTCGTCGACTTCCGACGCCGACGTCGACGATGATGTCGACGTCGTCGACGACGTCGGCGTCGCTCTCGAAGATGACCCTCGTCACGACCGGTGGTCGACGACGTCGACGACGACGACGTCGGCGACATCGTCGGCGGCGTCGTCGACGTCGACGGCGACAGACGTCGACGTCGTCGTCGTTGGCGGTCGACGACGTCGTCGTCGACGACGTCGTCGACATCGTCGGCGACGTCGTCGCCGACGGACCAGTCGTACTCCAGGCGATTGCCGCTCTGGAGGCAGTCTCGCCGAATCTGAGCCTGAACGAGTCGGCCTGCAAGCGGGCGTTCGAGCAGCTCGCGAAGGAGATTCCAACGATCAAGTCGCTGGACGCCGCGGCCATCGACGACTGGGCCGAGTCCCAGAGCCTCATGTTCTGGGTTTGCGAACCCACAGGAGCAGGAGCAGGAGGAATAACAGGGGGGAGCAGGAGGAAAAGGCAGGCGGAGGAGGGAGGAGGGTGACATATGGGAGCAGGTGACACAGGAAGGAGGAGGAAGGAGGAGGAGAGTTACCATCCTCCTCGACCTCGTCTAATCCCTCTCGGCCGCACTCCATCCGCAGCCTTACTCTTCACTCCTGATTCCTCGCTCCGTACTCCTCACCCCTCACTCCCTATCCTCATCCTCGCTCCTCGCGCCTTGCTCGCCTCATCCCCGATCCTCCGTCTATCGTCGCCCCCCCCCCCCCCCCTCCCCCGCGCCCCCCCCCTTTCCCGCCGCGCCCCCAGGCTTCGCAGCATGCTGCGCCACCTCTACGACCCGATTCGGCGAGAGCGCAACGAGGGCAAGGTGCCGCAGTGGCTCGGCCTGCTGCGCCAGAAGCAGGGCGCGGCGCCAGCGGCGGCAGCTCCACGGGCGACGCCTCGCCTGAGCCCACTGCGCAGCGATGCGAGTCTGGCGGCGGTCGAGTACAAGGTGACCTACGACCCCACGACGGCCACGGTCTTTCGGAAGACCAAGAGCGGCAAGCCCGAGCCGACGAAGGACATCTTCAGCAGGCCGCGCGCCATGGGGCACCACTTCATGATGGCGAAGTGGCCCGACGGCTACGAGGTAGAAGTCACGGACTTGACAGTCAGTGCGTGGAAGGGCCGACAGGAGACAGCTTCAGACGGGAAGAATGTCCTCAAGCTCTGGAGCGGTTCGACCGACGGCGGCGTGAAGGCCACGGCGGAGAAGACGCAGCTGGACAACAACAACCCTGGGGTGATCGTGAAGTTCGGCGGCTCGCAGAAGGTGCAGATCAGCTTCAACTACGCGCCAGAGAGCGACGCTTGCGCTCACGCAGTCGCCTGGGCCATGGGCGTGGTCTCAGGCAGGTTCGACCCCGACAGGGACCTCAAGCCGAAGAAGGAGAAGCTGGAGAGGTCGTTCGGCGCGGGGAAGCCAGGGGCGACCAAGAAGCGGCCTGCAGCTGCCGACAGCGGCGCCAAGGGCAAGAAGGCGCGCCCATCGGCGACTGGCCCTGCAGAGGAGGACAACGAGGAACATCCAGAGGCAGCCGCAGGAGAGGACGAGGGCCCAGGCGAGGACGAGGACTCGGACGAGGAGGAGGATCCGCGAGCGTCTGAGGACGAGGGCGAAGAGGAGGAGGTGGGCGAAGCAGATGGGGCTGATGCCGAGGAGACTGATTCCAAGGCCAAGGAGGCTAAACCCGAGGCCTCGGGGAAAGAGGAGGACGAGGAGGCCGAGGCCAAGGCCGCCTGGAAGAAGCCCGCAGCGGCGAAGGTTGCAGCTAAGAGGCCAGCTGCTGCAACGGACGCGGAGGCCACGGACGAGGTCGCGGGCAAGGCTGCAGCTGCTGCAACGGACGCAGAGGCCACGGATGAGGGCGCAGCTGCTGCAACGAGCGCTGAGGCTGAGGGCGCAGCGAGGCGCAGGGCGTCCTCGCCGCAGCTCCCGGCGCCTCCGGTGAGCGCGTTTACTGTCTGGCGCGCCTGCCAGAGTGCTCGAGCGGTTTAGCGGGCGCGTCTGCAGTTTCTCTCTATCTCGTTCTTATTGTTCCCTCGACACACACACACACGCACTCTCTCTCTCTCTCTCTTTTCCTCTCTCTCTCTTTCTCTCTCTCTCTCTCTCTCTCTCTCTCTCTCTCTCTCTCTCTCTCTCTCTCTCCTCTCTCTCTCTCTCTCGTTATCTCTATCTCTCCCCCTCTTCTGTCTCTGCCTCGCCCCTCGCTCTTTCTCTCTCTCTCTCTCTCTCTCTCTCGCTATACCTCTCTCTCTCTCTCTCGCGCTTGCTCTCTCTCTCTCTCTCTCTCTCTCTCTCTCTCTCTCTCTCTCTCTCTCTCTCTCTCTCTCTCTCTCTCTCTCTCTCTCTCTCTCTCTCTCTCTCTCTCTCTCTCTCTCTCTATTTTTTTCTCTCTCTCTCTCTCTCTCTCTCTCTCTCTCTCTCTCTCTCTCTCTCTCTCTCTCTCTCTCTCTCTCTTTCTCTCACTCCCATGTCTTTCCTCTCGCCTCTCACCTATCCCATGACTCTCTCACTCTCACATCTCTCACTAACCTCATCCATCTCATCTACCCTATCTCTTCTCATCTATCTCATCTCTCTCTCTCTCTCTCTCTCTCTCTCTCTCTCTCTCTCTCTCTCTCTCTCTCTCTCACCCCCACTTCAGCGTCCGCCCTGGGCTTTTGTATAGAGAGCGGCTGGCAGCACCGTAGAGTCGCGGGCGGCTGCGCGCCAGCCGCGATGCCCCCGTCTGCGCGCGCCAGCGCAGTCACCTCCCGCCTCTCTCCACGTATTCTGGGCTATCCCCCTATTCCTCCTGGACCTCCTCACTCGCCACCTTGATCCCGTCAGCCCCCCATCGTCGCCCTCGTTCCGCCCCCGCCCCCATCGCCACTCGCGCCCCCCGCCCTCATGATCGCGACCCCCGCCCTCGTCCTCATCGCACTCCCATCGGCGTCGTCAGTGGGTCGGGGGGCGCCAGGCGCCTGATGAGGTAGATCAGGCAGGTCGTAGCACATGCCTCGGATTGTCGGGTGGTGGTGGTGGGTCGTCGAGGGCAACGGGTAGAGATGGGAGCGTCGGGGCATAAGTCGGAGAGTACAGGGGCGGCGAGGGGCAATGAGGAGTGGGTGGATGAGGGAAGCACGACTGGGGATGTCATCGATGATGCATCGCTGACGCATCGCTGACGCATCGGCGATGCATCGTTGCTGGGCAGGCAGGGGGAGTGATGTCGACCAGGAGACGGAGAGGGCGGAGGAGGAGGAGGAGGGTGATCGAGGAGGCGCGTTAGGATGAGGATGGTTGGGGCAGGGGGCTTGGGAGAGCTTGGGCGCGCGCGGCCGTTGCCACCCGCCGAGGCGGCGACGCCGACGCGGCGGCCCTTGCCGAGGCAGCGTCGCCGATGCCAGGCGCGCAGCGCCGCGGGGCAGGGGCAGGGGCAGTCTGGTAGCCAACTCCTGCTCTCCATCTCCCTCCCTCGTCCTGCCCCTCAGTTGTATTCTCGTCGTCCTCCTCCACCTTTCTGCCTTCGTTTCCTTCGCTTTGCATGGGTGGGGGCAGGGTGATCAGGAGTAGTTGGACTATGATTATCCTACTGGCCTTCGGCCCATCCCGCCACCGCGCCTGGGCTGTCGGTCTGAGGCCCAATGTTTGCGTCGGGATCTCGTGGTTGGTCTCTCGGAAGCTTCGGGAAGGCAGTTTCGATGTATGTTGTAGGCTTCTTCGGGCTTCATGTGGGCCTCTTGGGTGAGCTTCTGGGTTTTCTTGGGGGCCTCTGGGGCGCTTCCTGCGGCCTCTCCTGGGGCATCGAGGGCGCGCCCACTCCGCGCCCAAGGGCGCTGTGGCGGATGAAAGCGAGAGCGGGGCAGCGATGCTGCGACAGCGGGGGCGGCGACGGGGGGGGGGGACAGGGGGAACGGGAAAGGGGGGGGGGGAGGAGGGGGGAAGAGTAGAAGGATCGGAGGAGGGCACGGGAGGAGGAGGCGGAAGCGGCAGAGGACGAGGATTGGGGCGGGGGGGAGGAGAGGGGCGGCAGAGAGTGGGTAGGCGGAGAAGGGGGAGGGAAGGCGAATATGATGACGAGGAGGAGGGAGGGGGGCGCACAAGGAGGAGGGTTGAGGAGGAAGAGGAGGTGGAGGAGGCGGATGGCGAGGAAGAGGAGGGGATCGCCGCTTCCCCCCGCGCGGGCGCGCAGGCAACAACGAGAGCGATGTGGTGCTGGTGGAAGAGAGCCTCGTCGACGCACCGCTCGCGGCGGCGCGCAGGAGGAGCCTGCGCCAGGCGCGCAAGGACACGCAGCTCGAGCACTCAGACACGGACTCGGGCTCGACGACGCAGGTGGATAGCCCCGCGCACGGCGGCCCACGCAGCGCGGCCTACCTCGACGCAGGCGACGGGCCATCGGCTAGCGGCGGGCGCGGAGAGCTCATCGGCGGCGACCCCGCCCGCGACGGTCCACGACAGCGCGAGCCCGCGCCGCCGAGCCAGCGCAGTCCTCCGCCCGACCGCCTGGACAAGTTCGCAGAAATCATGGAGAGGGCAGCCCGCGAGAAGGCGGAGCTCGCCGAGATGGGGTCAGACGCGGCCGAGGAGGGGCCCCAGGCCGCCGAGCCGCGCGCCGAGGGCGCGGCCGAGGAGGAGCCCGAGGCCGCCGAGCAGGATGGCGAGGACACTGACGACGCGCCGCTGTCCAAGCACACGGCGCCGGTCATCGGGAAGCGCAGCCGCAAGAAGAAGAGGAATAAGGCCAGATGCGGGCGTGGCGATCCCAAGCCCGACCGCGCCGTCTGTCCGCCTACCCCCGCGCGCGGGGGCAGGCGTCCAGACGGGGGTCGGGCTCGAGGTCGGGGCAACCGTCTCGGGGAAGGCGAAGTCGGAGGACTCGGCGCCGCTGGCGGCTGCGGCTGAGGAGACGAGGAGGCCCAAGAAGCGCAAGAAGAGGGCGAAGGCGGGGGCCCAGAAGCCGAAGCCACCTGAGGAGGCTGAGGAGGCTGAGGAGGCTGAGATGCGCTGGCCAGCTGAGGATGAGATCCAGACGCAAGCCTATCGGCCCGTCAGGCCGAGCAGGGCATCTTCGCAGCCGCGGTCCTTCAGCGCCGCCGCCGCCGAGGAGCCGATGCCCGTGGGGGAGAAGGTGGGCATGCTGATGAAGGGCTATGCAGCGCTGAGGCCATCGACGCGGCTGACGTCGGCTCCCTCGGCGGCGCCCTCGGCGGCTCCATCGGCAGCTCCCTCGGTGGCTCCATCAATGAGGTCTGCGGCTCCATCGGCAGCTCCCAGCAGTACTCCGCGAACGCCAGCGCTGCAGATCGGCGCCGCGAGGACCGCGAGGGAGGGGGAGTCTGGCGGGCAAATGGAGACTGGGAGGTGAGAGGAGGAGGTGGCGGAGGATGACGTGGGGAAGGATGAGGGGGAGGTGGAGGATAATAAGAGAGGGCGACGAAGACGATGAGGGGATTGGGCAAGGGAGGAGGGGAGGGAAGAGGGGAGGATGAGGAGGAGACATGGAGGAGGGCGGAGCACGGCCCACGGCCTTGCAGGACAGCCGATACGCCCGTGAAGAACGCGGCCTCGCAGATCCAGGAGGAGCTCATAGGTCGCGTGCAGGGGCTCTGCAATACCAACAAGGCGAAGTTCCAACCTGGGCACGACGCGACGAGCGGCGCGAGCGGCGTCCCTGCGGAGCTCACGCCGATGCAGAAGAAGTACTTGACGGGCGACCTCCAGGCCAAGAAGTGCTACGAGGAGGCGAACTGCAAATTCAGCATGAAGTCGGCACTGGGGCAGCGGCTGCAGCGGGAGCTCGCGACCAACAAGAAGCTCAAGGCGGAGTACAACGAGACCAATGACGTGGTGGCATGGAAGGCGAAATGGGTCAAGACGCAGTACGATGGCGCCGTCAAGCGGCTCAGGACGACAACGACCCAGAGTGATGACTCATGGACTCGCAAGGGCAAGGTCGTCTCGTTCATGAGGATGTGCTACGAGGAGGGGGGGCCTCGCGGCCAGTACGACGAGGAGACGATTAAGAACTGCCAGTTGACGGCCGAGAGGTGCATCGCGACGGGGTGCCCGTTCGTCCGCATCGACGACCAGAACGACTCCGTCAAGTTCATGTGGTTCGAGGCGCAGTACGTGGAGAAGTTCACCAGGCGCTGGGCGGAGACTGCGACGCAGAAGGAGATCGACGAGCCTGGCGACGCGGGCGCTGGCGGTGACGATAACAGCAATGCTGACGAGGGCCCGCCGCCAGAGGACCTTGCACCAGTGGCGCCGCCTGCGAAGCAGGAGAAGGCAGCGGCAGTGGTTCGGCTCACGGAGGCCCGCAAGACGATCATCGCCGCACAGTGCGCGACTGCAAGCGCCAAGTCGAAGATCGAGACCATCAAGGAACACGAGTCTGACGACGAGGCTGAATGCGCGCGGGCGAGAACGCCAGCGACCCTTGGGAAGATCACCGCTGAGGAGAAAAAGCTGGACGACCTGGCGAAGCAAAACAAGATCTTCAAGGGGCTGCACCTCGGCGCGGAGTTCTCCAAGGTCTGCGACGCGTTGAAAATGAGGAGAAGGATGAGGAGAGCGAGAAGGAGGACGGGGAGATTGAGGGAGGAGAGTGAGAGGGGGGATGGGGAGATTGAGAGGGGAAATGGTGAGAGTCATGATGATGAGGGGGTGTGCCTAGATGACCAGATTCTCGAGGTGGATCCAGCCGTGGCGACGAGGGGGCCCTGGAGGCCCACAAATGGCGAAAAACACCACAGTCATCGATAAGCTCATCGGTGACGTCATCGATGACGCCATCGCGTCGTCATCGATGTCGTCATCGATGACGCATCGATGACGTCATCGACGCCGCATCGATGACGTCACCAATGACCGCCAGGGCGCGCCCTCCGGCCCCCGAGGTCAGGAAGAACCACACAGAGACTGAGATCGAGGTGGCGTGCGAGCCTAGCAAGGTGAAGGAGGTGAAGGACTGCAGCTCGCCTGCGGGGCGGGGGGATGGGCGGCGGCGGCGACGACGACGGTTGAGGACCTGGCGACGACGACGCACAAACGCCACTACGACGACGATCGACGACGACTGCGACGGCTGTGGGCCCTCGATCCCCCTCAGGCCTTTACCTTCTCTCTAGCAACCTTAAGTATTGTTGTTATCACGCCTGCCTCGAGATTTACGCCCCCGCCCATGCCCCTTTGCGCCGCGACCCCTCTTAGACGATCGGCGCGCGCCGCGCGCACAGGACATGTGCGACAAGCTGGACAACCTCTTGGCGGCCACGATCCAGTCCATCGAGATCCACAGGCACCAGGCGACAGGAGGCAAGGCGCCGGGGGGGCAAGAAAGCCTCCCAAGAAAAAAACCCAAACAGTAAGCTCACCCCGATGCACAGAGCGTTGCGCAGCTGCGACGGGGATCTCTGGCGACGCGCTGCATCCCAGGGAGACGGGGTGATTGTGGGCCACGTAGTCGGGGGGGAGGGACGGGCCACTGAGGCAAACGCATGAAGGGGGACGACTGCTCACGTGCATCGCCCAGCACAATGTTCAAAGGCTGCGCCAGAGCAACGCGGTGCTCAAGCCAAGGGGGCAAACGCTTGAGCCCCAGCGACCTCCTGCGGGGGCTCTGGCGCGGCAGCGATCGCGCTGGGCGGGCCCATGTTGCCGAGGCAGCAGCGCCGAGCAGCCCCGCAGCAGCGCTTGAGCGCGCTGCTCCGGGGTTATTTCAGATGCGCGAGATCGCGCACGCACGGCCGATGCTGCGCGGCGGGGCCCGAGCGACGAGGAGACATGTGAATGAATCGTGCTATTATTATTATGAGTATTATTATTATTAGTTCCTGGATTTTTCTTTGTTCTGGATGTTTTGACGAGGAGACCGTCTGCGTTTGGTTTGTTTTGGTTGCTTTTAGTTTCTTATCTAAACCTATGTGTTCTTAGTTGTTGTGAATCTTGTTCGATTTCGACCGGTTGTCTGACCGATGACGGACCGATGACCTACCGATGACAGCGTCATCGACGGCCGCACCGATGACGGGCGATCAAACAGTATATATATATATGAAAACTACCGGTGACGGGACCGATGACGATCGACTACAACGATGACGGACCGATGACCCACCGATGACCTGCCGACGACGGTCGCCGAGGCCCTGTCGCAAGGCACATTTTGCTTAGATTATGCAGGCGGCGGGTGTTGAGCGCTGCTGGATGGGCACGTTCGGCGTGCCATGCGTGCGACGTGCATGGGGTCTGCGCATTTCCCCGCAACTCGTCGCCGCTCTGGTCCCTCCCCACTCCCTTCCTCATTCCCTGAATCCCTCGTCTGCTCCCGCATCTCGCCTCTCGACGCACCCCCTGTCTGTCCCCTGCTAAGCAGAGAGGCGTGGGCGAGCGCCGAGTGGGGGGTGGAGGGACGAGGGCGGGGAATGGAGCATTGGGCGGGGGGTGGCGGAGACGAGGGCGAGGAAAGGGGGCGCGGCGGGAGAGGATGAGGGGGTGAGGAAGGGGGGAAGGGCGGGGGGTGGAGAGGATGATGCATGAAAAAATGATGAGTATAACATGATGTACTTCTGGGCGCGGCTGCTCAAGCGCCAACCACGTCGCACAGGCGCCGCGCTACATCTCCACCTGCGCCCGCCCATGTCCGAGCGGCGTCTGGGGAGGCTTTGCTTGACGAGCTCCAGCGGCTCTTCTGCATCGGTGAGCTCACGCCCAAGAGTTTCTGCGAGATCAGCTACCATGCCAGCAAAGCTTGCGCAATTGGCGACGTGAAGCGCTGGGGCCTCGCCCCCCAGCCACATTGGAACACAGGGCACTATAGTCGACACATTGAAAAGCAAATACGTGACACCGGGGTCAACCAAGTACAGTCTGTTGTCTTGGACGTGCCGTGTCAATCTCGCCAGACGCGCGCTCGTGCGAGCGTGCAGATCTCGGCGCGCCCGTTCCACGATCTGCTCAAGAACGAGGTGTCGATGCCGCTGGCCGAGCCCAGCATGCGACGTCAGATGGCATCCATCGATTGGCCCCCTGTCGTCCGTGAACACCCCGCGGTGGCAAGCGCCGAGCAAGACGAACTCATCATACCAATAGGTATCTATGTTGACTCAGCCCAATACGGCGGCACAGCAGGTGCGGGGCGGACCAAATCTATCTTGGTCATATCGGTCGTTAACATGATCACCAAACGACGCCACGTTGGAGTCGTGTTCCGCAAGCAGTTGGCCTGCCGATGTGGATGCAAGGGGAACTGCTCTTACTGGAGGTTGTTTACTTTCTTGAGGTGGTCGCTCGACGCTCTGGCAATTGGCAAGTATCCACGCGCCACGTGGGATCACAGCCGCTGGCCTGATAAGGAGTCAGACAGACGTAGTCAAGGTGGTTCCTCGCTCGGCTTGAAGGCGGCGTGCTGCTACATCATGGCCGACTGGGAGGGGGTGGCCCAATTCTTCAACGTTCCCAACTGGAGCTCGGCGCTGCACTGCTGACCCCTCTGCGACACGTCTTTGGAGAACATGCACTTATACAGGACTGCGCCTTTCGCCGCCAATGCGCCGTCGCACGTAGCGCAATGATGCGGGCGCTAAGGTGGGCGGGCGGGCGATTGGGGCGGGGCGAGCGGGAGGCGGGGGGGGGCGGATGAGTGGCGAAGGGGTGGAAGGGGCAGGGGAAGGCGAGGGAATGTTGGATGAGGTGGGGGGCCGTCGGAAGATCAGTCTGCGCCGAGTCCGGTCGTCGCTTCTGTCCTCCATCTTCTACTCCATCTCCTCCTCCACCTCCTCTAGCTCCTCCTCCATCTCCTCCTGTCCTTTCCTCCTCCATCTTCTCTTGTTCCTCTCTCTCTCCTCCGACGTCTGGTCGCGATGCCGCTGTCGCGAGCCAGCGGCGCCAGCCTTCTTGTTGATGAAGACGAGCGGCCCTGGAACGATCACGAGGAGGGCGATCGCCTGGACGCGTCGCGGCAGGCAGAGGCGTGGATCCACGTGGGATCAGACATAGAAACGGCTAGGCTCTGGGAAGAAACCATGATGTTCTTTGATCGTCGGGGCGCAGGTCGGGGCCTAACTGTTGGAGCTGATACAATTGCACTCAATGATCGCAGCGCCCCCCTGAGAAATCACGACCGCCAAATTCCCCAGCCAGGGCTAGAGGATGTTGGACATTACGCCGTCGTAGACACGCCGTGCTGGCTAAAATTCTGGCGCCCGTCCAGAGCCACGCTCACGACCTTGCCAAATCCAGTCTTTGAAGCAGGGGCCGGCTTGAGCATTGCAAAGAATTTTGGCGTGGATTTCCTCCACGCGGTCGCGCTCGGCGCGATGCCATCCAGTGTCCGTGCAATTATGAAGGCTTTGGTGCAATCAGACGCGTTCGTCCCTCGTGGGGCAAATCAGGAAACACGGTGGTCTATAGGGTTCAGCCGTCTAAGTGTGCTTCTGAACCAGTGGCGCACGTCAGAGAAACTCCAGGGGCGACGTCTGAGTGAGATCGATACCGAGCTCTCTCCGAGCATGTTCGGGAAGCCACACAAGCAAGGCATCAAGCTAAAGGGTGCTGAGACAATTGGTATGTTTCTTTTTTGCGCGAAGATTATGATGGCAACTTTTTCAGGCCGCATTGCGCGTGGCGCAGGGCTTAAAAGGTGCGCCGACACGTTGCTCGAATGGCACGTGGAGCTCGCGCCGTATCCAGACAGGCCCGGTTCTCGCCAATGCGATCGCATCGAGCACTTGGCACTTCGGCATTTGCTTCAGCTTAGGCGCGGAGGGGCCCCCAGGAAGCCGAAGCACCACCTATCGAAGACGCCTACGGCGAATCACCGCCGCCCCCTGCCTTTTTGGAAACGCCGATGTGGCCGAAAGTTGGACTAGAGCTTGGCCAAGCTATCGGACCATGAGTTCCCCGAGTCGGTTTGGAAAGCTTTCGGGGAACACATGGGAGAGAATGATTGTGAACAGGAAGAGGAAGAGGAATAAATAGAGTAGGAGGATGAGGGTTGTTAGGAGTCTCTTGGGGCACCCTTGGGGTCTGTTGGGGGCTTCTTGGGGGCCTCTTCGAGGCCTCTTGGAGGCATCTTGGGGGCCTCCTTGGGCCTCTTGGGGGCCTTTGGGGGCTTCCTGGGGGTCTCTTTGGCCGTCTTAGGGCGTTCCTGGTCCGTCTGACGCCGTCTGGGGCCGTCTTGGGGGCCTCTCTGGGCCGTCTTGGGGCCCTCTTGGGGCGCTTCAGGGCCGTCTTGGAGGCCATGTTGGGCGTCTTGGAGGCCTCTTGGGCCGTCTTGGGGCGCTCCTGGGGCCGTCTTGGGGGGCCCTTGGGCCGTCATAGGGCCGTCTTGGAGGCCTCTTGGGCGATCTTGGGGGCCTCTTGGGCCGTCGGAAGGCCGAAAAGATGAAAACGCAAAAAACCTTCAAAAACTCAAAGAAAACCAATGATTGTGGCCTCTTCGGGCTCTCCTGGAGAACGTCTTGGAAGCCTCGTGGGCCATCTTGGAGGCATCTTGGGGCCATCTTGGCCGTCTTGGAGGGCATATTGGGCCGTCTTGGAGGTATCTTGGAGCCATCTTACCCGTCTTGGAGGCCATCGTGGCCGTCTTGGAAGCATCTTGGAGGCCATCTTGGGCCATCTTGGCCGTCTTGGAGGCCATCTTGGGCCAAGTTGGGGCAACAAAGGCATTGGCAGACGGATTTTCGGAAATTTACGGGTGGCCGGCGGGGCGGGCCGAAGCCCACTGGGGAGTTCTTTTAGAGAGAAAAAAAAACTGAATCATCCAGCACGCCGTGCACCCCTGCAAGCAGGGGGCGGCGGATCCTACTGGCCTTCGGCCCATCCCGCCATCGTGCCTGGGCTGTCGGTCTGAGGCATCTTGTATATATGCGTGTTGGGATTTCTTGGCTGGCCTCTCGGAGGCCTCTAGGAGGCAGCTTTGAGGCCTCGTGGGGGCCGCGCTGAGGCCCCCCGGGGCTTCATTTCGGCCTCTGGGCAAAGGGCCGTGGCTCAGGGGATTTGGCAGAGGACCTGAGGACACCGCGCGGCTCCGCGCCGAGAGGCATGGCGGCGGATTCTGGCACATGAATCGAAGGACTCGGGGTCGGGTGTTTGTTCCCTCCGGTCTTCCTTTTTCTGTCTGCCCACTTCCCCTTCTCCCCCTTCCCCCCATCCCGCCATTCCCCCTCCCCCCCTCCTCCGTCATCCTTCCTCCCCCCCCTCCCCTCGTCTATTTCTCTGACCCCTTCCCGTCGCGCCGAGTCTCCTGGCGACGCATCGGCAGCGCGTCGGGCGATGCACCAGGCGATGCATCGGGCGATGCGTCGGCGACAAGGGGGGGGGGGGGTAGAGAGCAAGCGGCGGGCGCGGCCTCGCATCGAGGGCGTCGAAGCGAGGTGCCTGGCGGTCAGGCGCGGGGGGGGGGGGGGGGGGGGAGGGGGAATATGAGGAGATGGGGGTGGCGGAGGAGGAGGGGGGGGGGCGCGGGGAGGGGAATGGGGGGGGGGGGAGAAGGGTGATTTGGCGGAGTAGGGAGGAGGGGGGGGACACGCGAGGATCGAGCAGGAAGGGCAGCAGGAGGAAGATGAGGAATGAGGAGCGGAAGGAGGGCATCACTTCCTGTCTTTCTCATCCCACCCATCCCTCTCGATCAGCCTGCGCCCCCCACTACCCCGCGTTGCCCATGGCAATGCATCGGCGAGGCGTCATCGATGCATCGGCGATGCGTTATCAATGCGTGCGCCGATGCATCGGACGCCTGGGCCGATGCATCGGCGATGCGTCATCGATGCGTCATTGATGCCGTCGTCGATGCCGTTGCCGACGTGTCAGCGACGCATCGCCGACTCGTGGGCAGGAGCAGCAAGAGAGAGAGAGAGAGAGAGAGAGAGAGAGAGAGAGAGAGAGAGGAGAGAGAGAGAGAGAGAGAGAGAGAGAGAGAGAGATGAGAGAGAGAGAGAAGAGAGAGAGAGAGAGAGAGAGAGAGAGAGAGAGAGAGAGAGAGAGAGAGAGAGAGAGAGAGAGAGAGGGAGAGGGAGGGGAAAGAGAGAGAGAGAGAGAGAGAGAGAGAGAGAGAGAGAGAGGGAGAGGGAGGGAAAGAAGAGAGAGAGAGAGAGAGAGAGAGAGAGAGAGAGAGAGAGGAGGGGGGGGGGGGGGGCAAAGAGCGGGAGGGGAGGAGTTAGAGGGAAATGGGGAGAACGAGAAAGGAATGGAGGAATCACCATCGGCAGCAACAGGCCATGAGAGATAGTGAGGGAGAGGGGGGAGAGAGATGGGGGGAGGGGGGCAGGGGGGAGGGGGAAACAAGGGCATGCAGCCCTCTGAGGATCCGGTATATGGGACATCCTCGTATTTATGCTACGAGGAGGGACGAAACCTTGAACGCTCTCTTAGCCAATTTGGCAGAAGCTAGTCACGCGTCGCAGTTCGAGCGCGGTGTATTCCAGCGCTTGGACCTCCAGGTCGCGCTCGACATAGGCGTTGCCCGATCCAAGTGATGGCTTTCTTTCTGCTGATCTTTGCGCGGACGGTTGCGCGCGGCAGCGCATCTGCGGGGCCTGTTCCAGACTGGGTCGCGCAGTTGGCGACGACCAACGCCGACCCGACTCGCTGGGGCCAGGTGCAATTCGTGGCGGAGACTGTGCCCGCTCTTCTTCGTACTGGCATGAGGGTTGCAAATGCTCGCCGTCTGTTCTTCTGTGTGTAGTTGTTGTGCAACGGCTGGGTTCGCCTCAGAATCCTGCGCGCTCGCAGGGGAGCTGGTGCCGACGCGCATTTGCAACGTGTTCCACCAGGCAAGATTGTTAAAGACTTGGACTTCGTTCACATCTTCAGCGGGAGCGACTCCCCAGGCAAAGCGATGGCTCGCAAGTCGTACCGCGTGGGCTCTTTCGACATTGTGAACCACGTGTCGCAGGATATCACTACATGTGCTGGGATGCTGTGGCGCGCCGTCCTCTGCTGCCGTGTTCGCCAGAAGGGGCTTGTGCATTTCGGCGTGGACTGCCGAAGCTATGCGTGGATCAGCCGATGGCAGAGTGGAAGGTCATCTGATGACCCCGTTGGAAATGAGTCATACCACCTCGTGAGCATCGGGAACATGATGGCACAGTTCGTCAGCTGGATGTGTACTCACTTGAACCTGTCAGGTGTTTACGTTTCAATCGAGCAGCCAGTTTGCTCGATTTGCAAGCACCTCCCTGCTTTCCTTTCGCTCAAGCAGCGCGTGCAGATCAACGCGCTGTGCACGTGGTTGGGTGCGTCTGACCGCGCTCTTCCCATCCCGAATGGGGGTGCACATCTTTAGTTGCGCTTCGCGCCATCGCCTACAACAGGCGAGGGGTGGCGGTGGGTCGGCGCGACGTGCGCAAAGGAGCTCGCGAGCGCAAGTTGCCCACCCACTCTCCCGCCCGCCACCTCCCATGGGGGGGTAGCGGACACCACTGTTCCGATCGAGATTGCGGCACGTTTTTTGCGGCGGAAGATGCCGAAGAAGACGCTTCCATCGAAGCGACGCCGCGACGCCGTCTGGAGGATGGGCAGAGATTGGGTTGTGGGCGGTCCAGCGCTCAAAGACTCAGGCAAGTATCCGAAGGCAGTCGGCGAGTGCATGGCCAATATGGCAATTCATGTGTTAAGCGACTGCTCGCCCTGATTTTCACTCTGGCATCGCGCGGCGCGCTGCGCGAGCTGGCGTGTGCAAGGCGCAATTCGTGCATATCAATGCGTCGTGTTACATCGCGTTTCACGTTCGATCGCAGTGGCGCGGTGCGCCCATGTGCGCAAACATGTGTGGCGACGCTTTTAAAAGTGAGTTGAAATGCAATCGTGCCCCCTCATCGTGCAGTGATCACCCTTTCTCATCTTACCACCTCTTTCACCCCTCATCTTCCTCGCACCTCCCTCCTTCCCTCCCCCCCTCCCCCCCCCTCCCTCCTTTGTCTCTCCGTCATCTCGCCCCCTCCCCTCATTCTGCCTACATCCGACTTCGCCTGCCTCTGTCGATCTGCCTGCCGTCTGGCGCTGGACGTCCGCGGGGGGGGGTCATCGCGCACGGGGCCTCTCCCGCCCCCTGGCACACGGGCCGATGCATCGGCGATGTGGCATCGGTTCGTCATCGATGATGCCGCCGATGCGTCGGCGACGCATCGCCGATTCGCACAATGCGGGCTTGGCGCGGGGCCCCTCGAGGCAGAGGGGGGGGAGGTGGGGGCGGCAGAAGGCGGATGACGGAGGATGGTTGTTTGTTCTACGCTTCGTGGCAGAGGGAAGCGACAAATCAACTCTTATGGCTGCCGCGACTGGCGGCGCGGCTGCCCGTCCGGTCGACCAGTCTGGTCGAGCTCCCTGCTGCGGGCCCTCACCGTCGTCGCCACTGTCGAGGCTGATGATCTGCCTGATTGTAGACCTGAAATCCCGTCGAAGGGTAGAGCGCGGCCACGTAGACGTTCGTCGTGCTGATCATGATGTTGCCCTTCATCGCAGGCCCCGCTGCTTGGCCGTGTTCGTCTGCGCGGTAGATGCGGATGTTCGATACCTCCACTTTGCCCTGGTGCTTCCACTTCATACTCGACGCGATGCACTTCTTGAGCACCACCACGTTGTGCGGCGGGCTGGTCGCGCCGCGTCCGCCAGGGCTCGAAATGTCGACCGTCTTCGGCGGCAGCTTGATGGCCAGCCAATCGTCCATCTCCTGGAAGAAGCAGCACACTGTGTTTGCGCTGCCGTCCTCGCTCGTCTTGTGGCCTGATGTCGGCTCGTCGCTGTCGGGCCACTTGATATCGCCGCCGGTCATCGTCTCTGGGGTGGCGGGGCCCTCCGTAGTCTCACCGAAGAGCCACGCGCTCTTCGGCACGAACTCGTGATTCTTGATCTCGTCGCCCCTTGGCTGTGGCACCCGCACAGGCGCGCCTGTTGTAGGATCATTTGCTCCCTTGGCTCTGTAAAGCTTGATCTTCCCGAAGTCGCGGTACTCGTCCAAGTAGTTGCCGAGCTGCTGCTTGATCGCGCCAGCAGTCGAGCAGTCTTTGTAATACTCCATGTCTTCGGGACTCATGCCAACAAGCTTGCGCGGGCTCGTCGGGAATGGGAGGCGCGCCCAAGTCTGCAATGTGTCGCAGAATATGTTGTGGAAGTTAGGCTTCTCGACCGTCAAGTCGGCCTGCGCGATGATGCAGGTCTGGCTCATGGCAGCCGTCGTCGCGCGGAGACCGCGCAGGAGGCTGAAGACTCAGGCGCGCGCGAGCGCCAAGCTTGAGTGGGATGGCTACGGAAGGGGGGGTACAGGGGGGACCGAACAGCTACATGGATGGAGGACGTTGTGCGCCGTGTCACAGTTACACAGATGGGTGGCGACAGGGTGCCCCGCGTCTGCGTGGATGGAGGGCGTTCCTTCTGCGCACTTGGGATCTCGACTGGGGGCGCAGCCAGGTCCGTGGATCGATAGCGGTTCGCTGGTCGACTCTGTCCACAGTCACCCTCGAAGGCGAAACGCACACGCAGAGAGAGAGAGAGAGAGAGAGAGAGAGAGAGAGAGAGAGAAAAAGAAAGAAAGAAAGAAAGAAAGAAATAACGAAAGAGAGAGAGAGGGGGAGAGAGAGAGAGAGAGAGAGAGAGAGAGAGAGAGAGAGAGAGAGAGAATATATCTAGAGAGAGAGAGAGTGAGAAGGCGTCGGGATGATGGCGATGGTGATGTCGATGACCTAGCCTAATTCGGCTCGGGTGTGGGTGCCACGCCGGGCTGGGCGCGTGGTGATCTGGTGATCTACGCCATGGCATTCGCGCCACCAGTGCTCGAGCCCCCACTTCAACGCGCAGGCCGTGTACATGCGCAAGAAGAGATGTGGAGGCAGATCCTGGCGGCGCCATGGCGCTACCACGAGGAGTCGACCATGTGGGCGCAATGCGGGCTCCGACGGGCTGCGAGCAAGGATGTGGACGCAGTGGAGAAGAACCCCTACGACGACGACGACAACAACGGCGACTGCCACACGGACGGTGACAAGAACGGCGACTGCTACGGCTACGATCCCCATGAGAGCTCAGAGGACGAGCCCAGCCCAAATGACGAGTTGGCGGGGCACCTCATGAAGATGGATCCCGCTCCAGCGAAGACTGATCGCGTGATCGACAACCTCATCAAGAAGAAGGATGACGACACCACCGTAGAGGATGACGACATCGGCGAGAAGGATGACGACATCACCGAGAAGGATGACGACATCGCCGAGAAGGAGAAGAAGGATGACGACATCGCCGAGAAGGAGAAGAAGGATGACGACATCGCCGAGAAGGAGAACGACGAGGCGATCCACAACGTCACCGAGAAGATGCTCACCGCTGCTGGCCTGGACGAAGAGGAAAGCGATCAGGACGACAAGTTCACGTTGAAGTGCCTCCGCGGGACGCCTGCCCCGAACTCGCCCGAGGCTGACTACCTGGGCCCCGTGGTCACTCCCGCGGCCTGGACCCCAGTCCTCAACGTCCTCAAGACCCTCGCAGTCGGCGAGGCGGCCACGCAGGACGCGCAGGCGCGTGTAACGATGAGGAGGGCGATGATGAGACTATTGGTCGTCAGTCGTCGTCGTCCTCGCTTGTTCGTCGTCATGCCGTCGATGGGCATCGACATGTCATCGATGCGTCATCGATGGCCCCATCGATGACGCATCGATGCCCATCGATGGCAGGACGACGCACGGGCGGCGACGACTGACGACCGACGACGACGACAACCTCCCACTTAGAATTGACGACTGACGACGGAAGACGGCCTGGATAAACGAGGAAGGCGACGACGATCGGTGACGAAGACAGTCGACGACGACGATCGACGACTCTGACGATTGACGACGACGGGCCACTGGTCGACGATATTGGTGACGACGGCGACTGGCGACGACGATCGACGATGACGATGGGCGACGACGATCGATCGACGACGTTCGATCGACGTCGACGCCCCGCATCTTCCCGAGGAGCCCCCGCGCAAGAAGCGCATCTTCGAGTCGTGAGTGGTGGCGCAGGCTCGAGCGGCCGTCGCCCGCGGGGCCCTGGGGCCCGCGGGCCCTGGGTCTGCGCCCGGTGGCCCTGGGTCTGCGTCTGGTGGCCCTGGGGCCGCGGGGGCCCCTGGCTGGCCCATCCAGGGTCTTCTTGCTTTTGCAGGGCGGCGCCCTCCTCCTCCTCCTCCTCCTCCTCCGCCCCCTCCTCTATCCTCCTCCCCCTCCTGTCCCGTTTCGAGACAGCTCTGCTGAGGCGGCCCCCATCCCCCCCCCTCCTCTCCTCCATCTCACTTCCTCTCCCCCTTGCCCTCCTCGCGCCCCGCCCCTGCGGCGCCGCGCGGCGGCCTCGTCGACCGCGCCGTCCACGGGGCCGACCTGCGCCTCGCGCCCTCGGGCGATCCCACAACCCAGGCACGGTGGCGGTGCCGCAGGCCTCACGCGCGGGCGCGCGTGCGTGGGCGTGCGCGGGCGTGCGCGTGTGTGTGCGCGTGCGTGTGTGTGTGCGCGTGTGTGCGTGTGCGTGTGTGCGTGTGTGCGTGTGCGTGTGCGTGTGCGTGTGCGCGTGCGTGTGTGAGTGAGTGTGAGTGTGAGCTCTGTGTGTGTGTGCGTGTGTGTGTTGTGTGCGCGCGTGTGTGTGTGTGTGCGTGCGCGCGTGCGTTCGCGCGCGCGTGCGCGCGTGCACGTGCGTGTTTTCTTGCGCGGCGCGATGCGCGCGAGGGGTGCATGGGCCGTGTCAGGCGTGAGACAATGCGTGATTATGTTTATGAGTTCTACAATGCCTGAACACACGTATGCGCCGATAAATGCATAGTTGCGCGGGCACTGACGCACCACTTCGTCACTTTTATTACATCAACAAATCTTCGAACAACATATAACGTTTAATACAGCCGCCCACGCTTATAATAACCGTCAATGTTTATAATAACACTTGAACTATCTAACATGCGTCCGACGCTTATTATAGCAAGTCCGGGCCCTCTGGGGCCGGCGGCGCCGCCGCCGGGCATGTTCGGATTCGGTTGGGCGCGCCCAGGGAATGCGGTAGCAGGCGCTGCCTGCGCGCCGCCGAATTGTTTATGCTTCTTCGAACGGCGCCCCATCTCCTCCCCGGCTTTCTCTTCATCTCCCATCTCCCGTTTTTCAGCGGGGGCCTGAACCTCGGCGCGCTTCGCGGCTCGCAACTCCCGCCCCCCAGCAATCACTCCAGCACGGCGTTCCATTCTGAGCGCGACTACTCGGAGCATCGCAGCGATTTCCTGATGCTCGGCCCTCGCTGAACCACCAAACGCCCGCTGGCGTTTAGCGACCTCGCTTGCGATCATCTGATCTGCCTCGCGCCCGGAGGCGCGCGCGGCGCCGCCGCGGGGCGCCCCCGGCAGTGGCGGGCCGTCGAATGGCCTGGCGCCGCGCGGGGGGGAGGCGGCCATTCGTTCTTCCAGCGCTAACCTAAATGCACGCTCCTGCATCTCTCCCCCCCCTGTCCTTCCTCGGTGCCTCGGCGCATTTCCGCCGGCAGCGCAGCGCAAGCCGCGCATGCATGTTGTTCTCGGTCAAAATGTCCGCTGCAAAACGAGTTCAAGCACCGCCCGCGACCGCGGTCTGCTGGCTCGTTGCACACGAGACACCGCTCAACACCCGCCCCGTCAGCAAACCGCACCGACCTCAGCGCAGACTCCCGGGTAGCGGGCGCCCCAGCCGTCGCGAGTGTGGTCGCCGCAGCTTTAACTTGAGTGGCGCGCGCGCACGCCGCTACGCGTGCGATGCTCGGCCAGCTCGCGATGCTGCCTCGCGCGACGTGCCGTCCAATTCACTAGCGCATGCGATGCGTTGAGCTCCGTGTTTCGAGACGCCGCGCCCAACCTGTCGCCTGCTTCTCGCGTTGTGATTTGAATATTCGCTGAGGCGCCGCGGGCCTCAGCGGCGGCGCAAGCGCGGGTTGCGCTTGACTCCGAGGCGATGGCCTGTTCCCTCTGGCGAGAGTCACTGACTTCGCGTTGGGCCCGCTGAATCAACGCGGCATTCTCGGCGGACACGCGCTTGACAAGTTCCGCGGCCGCGCGTCTGTCGGCGACGGCCCTCTGAACCTCAGCGTTGGCCTCAGATTCCAGAGCGACATTGCGCGCCTCCGCGGCCTGGAGCTCTTCGGACAGCGCGGAAACGGCAGCGCGTCGGCTCTGACCAGCCCCTCAGATAGCAATCGCTGCCTTCTCGGCGACGTCGATATCCAGTGCCCGGGCAAGCTTTTCTGGGACGCCATTGAACCCTCGGGCCGATCGGCCATCTCGGACCCCCCGCGCCCCCGCATTTGCCTGCGCGTTGCGTTCCGAGGCGATGGCGCGCGCGCGAATCGCTGCGTCGCGATCATTTTCGGCCCGGGGCCGGGCAGCGGCCCTCTGTTGAAGCTCCGCCGCTAGAATGTGCTCCTTCTTCTGTGCCGTCTCTCGACTCTTGAACTCGCTCCGCCACCATAGCCCCCCGCTCCTTCTCCCGCCCCCCCCCCCGCCCCCCATTAGGAGTGGCGGCGAAGCGCGGGGCAAATGTGAGCGGGGGGCGGTCGGCATTCAGGGCACAAGCGTAGCCGGTTGCAGTGCAAGCAGCTCTCGAATCAAGCCCCACAAACTGCCTGCTTGCATTGTCCTCGGGCATCGATGTTCAGGACATCCGCGCAGCCAAAGCAATTGTGTTCACTGCGACAACTCGAAGAAATTGAACGGGCTGTGAGAGCGGGCGCAGACGACGCTCCTGACGCGGCCCAGGGCCGCCGTCGCCGTCGGGCCCCCTGCCCCTAGCTCGCGGGGATCGCATCATTAGCGTCGCAGCTCGGGTAGCGACCGCCCCGGGCCTGTCCGCGCGCCCCGACGCCGTCGGGTCGAAGGGCAAGTGATGCACCGTGGCCATGGGGACTGCCCCCAGGGAAATCACCTTGTCCAGGATCGTCCGAATCGTTTTGAGCGTCACCTGTTCTAGGCCGCGTATCAATGGGAACCTCATAGAGAGGCCGATCGCCTCTCTGGGCTGCTTGGCCGCGGGCGCGCGCAACGCAAGCGCGTCGCCCATCGCGCGGGGAGTCTGAGTCCGACGACATCTCTTGCACAGACTGAGGCGCATCCCTTGGGCCACTGGCCTCGGGATGCCCCCCCCGGGATTGCAGCGCGGGGCCGCGGTGGGCACCGAACCAGGGCACAAGGTCATTGGGTCGCCTTCGTCGGACGACGTCGAGATGGGAGCTGCGCCGCCGTCTGCTTCGGCCACTGCACCCGACGGCATCGCATGAGGCATCTCATCCCCGAACAGGGGATGCCATCCGTCACGATTTGTCTCGGACCACGCGCCTTCGTCGTCGACGGGATCTTCGCCCACTCTCGGTGCATCTGGCCGCCTTGATTCGTGACCAGTGCCAGTCTTCAACCGACGCAGGAGCGTTGATGCTGACGTTCTGTGAAGAGCGTAAGTAAGCCGTCAGGGGGCAAGAAAACGGCTGCACAGAGTGTGGAAGTCGGACGCTGCACCTGAAACTCCTCGGGATGGGGGGGGGGGCTCAGTCGCCCCACCGTTGTCTCTTCTCGCCACGATCGTCTGGCCTGCCGCCACCACGCTTGCCTCCTGACTGCCACTGGTCGTCGTGCCAGCCAGAGCTCCAGCCACTCTGCCAGTTGTCCCAGGCGTCCCAGGAACTCCCTGCCCGGTCGTGCCAGCTGTTCTGCTGGTGGTTGCCCTTGCCCGTGCCGTCGGTCCTGGCGTGGCGCATGTATTCGGGCCGCACCGTTGCCCAGTCGATGCGGAAGTTATACTTCTTGTCCATCGCGTAGGCATCGTATCCACAGTGCTTCCAGTCATCCAAGAACTTGTTGATGTTCGCGTCCGTGTGCAGCTTCGGGTCTGACTTGGGATCCTTGCATCCAGGGATCCGGATGCCTTTGTGTAGGCCGACCACAGGGCGCAGAATACTCCACCCAAGTCCATTTGGTGTCTGGCGATGCGCCTGGCGGGCGTATCTCCGCGGCGCTCCAAGTCCACGGAGCCCAACCAGGCCTTGTACATGGGGCCTCCGTAGGCGTCGGTCAGCTGGTTGAGAGCGTGTCGTCCCGCTGCGCCAGAGTAGGCAAGCCTGCGGTCTGGTGTCTGTGGGTTGCGTAGTGGGGGGCGGCGGTCCTGCGCTGTGCCTCTCTCTCGCGCGGCTTCCTCTTGACCTGGCCCCCTGGAACCACTGGCGTTCTGCTCGGCGGTGGCAGTGCCACTCCAGGCGGCCAGCGGGTCGTCGTCGGAGCTGGGTTCCATGCTCTCTGCCGCTGGGCTTTGCTGTGGCGGCCTGGCTTGGCGCCAGGGCCACAGTCATCAGGGGGAGGAGGTTCGTGGGGGCTTCCAAAGTCGGCCGAATCCGCTCGTTCAGTAGCAGGAATCTCGTCTTCGTCGTCCTCCTCTTTGGCAGCTAGGCCAGGCACCTTCGCGTCTCCAGCACACATTTCGGCGTCCTTCGTGCCCAGGGAGTTGTCTGCACCAACAGCTGTGGAGGTGTCTCCCTCGGGTCTTGCTGGAGCTTCGAGCTTGGGGCCCAGCCACTGCGCCGGTGGGCGCCCTGCCGCGTTGCCGGGCATGTCCTCGCTCATGGCCTGCACGCGCGACTCCGCCAGGTAGGTGATGGTTGTCGAGGCCAGAGCATCGGCACTGAGGCTGAGCAGGAAGCTTGTCAGCGTGCCAATCTCGCGTCTGACTGGGTTGAAGCCACTCGCCGGGGCGAGGGTCGAGACGTGCCGCTCCCAGGCCTCTTTGTGTTTCTCGCCGTTGGTGAGGTGGGAGACGACTCGTGCGGCGGCCAGCCGCTTACCTTCCCAGGGCTGGCTGAGCGGGGAGCAATCCCTCGGGACGTTGTCGCCGTACGCCGCCCTGAGAAATTTCGTCAACCGACTGCCTGGCCAAGAGGCTTCTTCGTTTTTAAGCTCTGGGATGTTATCATCGCAATGGCCGTGACAGAACTGCCGCCACATGTAGTCCAGTCCAGGGTGGAAGTCCCGGAGGTAGGTCACGAGGAGCTGCTGAACGACCACGTCTCCGTTGCCAGACCCACTCCAGGGGTCGTCCGACCTGAGCGCGGGGTTAGTGACGCCCCTGCTGTCCAGGAGCGGCCACTGAGGGACTGGCAGCTCAGGCAGGAGTTCCATGAGCTGCGAGAGAGTCCTGGGGGCCTGCTCGGCCACGGGGGCAGCTGCTCTCGAGGCGCTGGACCCAGGGAGGTTTGCCACTCCTGTCTTGGCGAAGCGATCTGGGGCCTTGGCGTCAGCGCCCATCCAGGGAAGGGTGCTGAGAATGTCCACTGGCGCATCCGCTACAATCTGGCTATTGAGCGTTGGCAGGACAAGGGCCTCAGCTGGATAAAGTGCCCTGTAGTCTCTCCCGATGATGCGGTCCAGAGTCGCGGGCCCGATGTTCCAGATGGGGGCCAGGCACCGCCGGCAGCGCCACGTGGCATTCCAGTCGCGCTCACACCAGGCTATGGCTCGCCGCTCGATGGGGGGCAGCCCTGCTTGCTCGGGCACACCC
This sequence comes from Prorocentrum cordatum, assembly GCA_963575745.1. Lineage (NCBI taxonomy): Eukaryota > Dinophyceae > Prorocentrales > Prorocentraceae > Prorocentrum > Prorocentrum cordatum. Next base: position 47,755 of record CAUYUJ010016910.1, read on the forward strand.
ACTCCTTCCTTTGGCTTCCATATGAAGCAGCCCAGGGGAGGTGCTCCAGTATTCCAGACTAGGAGCGGTGCCCCTGGGGGGCATGTGACGCACCGAGCAGAGTAGACCTTGTTCTCCGCAGCTTTGAGGCCGAACCGCTCATCTCTGACCCGGAGGATGGGGATAGTGGCGTTGGCGCGCGTGGGGATGTGCATGCCCGTCGGCGTCATGATGAGATCCGCCAGCGTCCTCGTGTCCGATTGGGGGCTGCATCCGAAGCCAAGTGGAGGATGACCCAGGGAGGGGAGGGCAACCGCCTTCTTGTCACTTGCGCCACCTGTCCTCCAATGTTCGTACTCCTTGACATTATCCGCGACTGTTGCACCAGTTGGTGCTGGGATGCCCTTTGTCTCCAGGTGTCGGATCCAGCAGATCTCGCAGTGCCATCCCATGTTTGTACCGTCGAGGTAGGCCTGGGGCCGGTTCTGCGCTACCATCAGGCGTGCATCGTCCGAGATCCATGTACCGTCTGTGGAGCGTAGCTGATCCTTGCCGCATTTGTCGCACTTGAACCTGCCATGCTTCTGCTCAGCCAGCAGCCTGTCGTCGGGGATGCGCGGAGGGTCCTGCTTGGCACCTGGGGCAGGGGCAGCCAGCATGGGGGCGTCCAGATCGGTGTTGGAAAGCGCGAATCCGCCGCCGATGCAGGCGAGCCCATCACCCCGGTCGTCGTCACCCAGGGAGGCGTCCGAGCCAGCAAGCGCGGCGTGCAGGGCGCACACGGAGCAGTGGTGCGCACCCAGGGGGGCCAGTGAGGCGGCTGGGGCGATCTTCTCGAGGACGAGCATCGGGGCCTTCAGCTGGAAGTCATGCCTGTTCATCTCACTCCAGGTCTGTGGGCAGCCAGCTGCCTGTGCGTCGGGGCGGTGGTTTGCCACCTCAACGAGCTTGGAGATGTGGGGCAGGATTGCCTCGATGCGGCCGTGAAGATCGGCCAGATCCTCCAGCGTGAGGCCCCAAGTGCTCGCGAAGGCCTGCCGGAACCCTCGATGCGCTTCCTGCCACGGGACACAGAAACCCAGGATGGCTTCAATCACGTCCCCAGCCTGTTCGGCGTGAGGGAACGGCCACAAGAACACGCGCGGCTCGCGGAGCATTAACATCATGACCACTAAGAGCGAGCGGGTCTTGCAAAACTCCATGGGGAGGCCATCTGAGTCCTCGATCTCCTCCCGGAGTTGGACCCAGGTTGGATCGACGGAGGCGTTACCTAAGATCTCCTGCAGGCCAACCATCCCAGGGTGCTTCCTGTGTGTGCAGCAATCCCTGGTTGTTGCACTCCACGCCTGGGGAACCTGCCGGAACAGTCCCTTGGGAGTGCACTGGCGCCGACCGCAGAGCGTCGCACGTCTGCCTTTGACGTGCGGCACCGGGGGGAGGGAGTCGTTGCATACAACGTGGTCTGCGTCCTCCCAGGGAGTGCCAAGGCCGAGTGACCACACTATGGCTGCCCAGAGCATGTTGTAGACCAGATTGGTCGCGTCATGCCTTCCGGTCGAGTCTGCCAGGCTGCCGCGGTGTCTCCGACAGCGAGAACTCATGCGGGTGGAGCCCCGCCACCAGGTAGATGAGCACATGGAAGGCAGGCGTCGAGAGGATCTCGTTTAAGCCGACAGAGATGAACTTGCCCAGGGAGTCCCAGTCGAAGTCATCAGCCAGTGGGGTGTTGTAGCGATCGGCGAAGCTGTTCGCCTGAGCGCCACGGGCTTTTCTCTTGGCCGCATCGAGCTCATTGCGCCCGTCCTCTCCCTTCGCGCCACAACTCCAGGCAACGGGGGAGGGTACCCAGGTGGCGAGGTCGGGCAGTGGGTCAAAGCTCTCGTCTATGACCAGAGATCGCCTGTGGCCGGCAGGTCCGTCGCCACTGAACCGAACCCAAAGGCGGGTCAAGCGCCCATATTCGGAAAGCACGCGTAGCTGGGACCACGTGGCGTTGGCGAACATGCGCCCGTCTCCCAACATCATGATGTTCCGCTTGGCCCTCGTGATCGCCACGTTCAACCGCTTGGCGTCGTCGACAAAGCCCCAATTGTGCATCCCGTTGCTCCTGGTGGTCAGCACAATCACGATGTCTGCCCCCCCCCCCTGGCTGGAGTCGATGGTAGTGAGCTTGAGGGCCCCACTTTTCATGTGCTTGCCTGCAGTCTGCCTGAGACCAGGGAAAGCTGTGCCAATGGCTGTGTGGACGTTACGACCCTCCCGAAAGACGGTTTCCCAGCGGTGAGTGTCGACCTCTTGCTCTTGGGAGTCTGCTCCAGGGCCGGGGATGTCTTGCCCGCCACGACCGCCACTGCCTTTTCCCTTGCCGGACTTCCCTTTCTTGCCACTCTTCGAGTTCCGAAGGACACCGCTGAGGTGGCGCGGACCTTGTGGCCAGCCGTCCACGAGGATGGCCGTCTGGAGCTGGTAGCCAACGACGATTCGGACGGTGGTGCCTCTTTCAAGCTCGGGGGGGAGTGCCCGCACGATGTCCACAGCCTGCGCTGCCTCGGGGAGGTTGGCGTAGCCTGGCTGGAGGCCGGACGAAACCTCCCACGAGGGTGTGTCGACTAGCAGGAAGCGGTGCTTGTCGCCGTCCTGCGGAGGCTCCAACTGCCTGAGGGTCGCGCTGAGGTCGACCTCGTTGGAACTGGTGAGCTTGGCGAGTTCCGTCAGGCGCCTAGGTTCCCAGGGTGAGATGTCTCTCCATGGGATGCCTTCAACTATGGGCCTGTCTCTGAGCGGGTCCATGATGCCGCTCGTCATACCCTTGCCGTAGTAGGCTGCGTTCGGAAAGGCGAGCAGCTGCGGATGCATGCGGTAGCAAATCGACAGGTGGACCACCGCCGTGTCCTGGCCGCGGAGGGCGTGAAACATCCTGTCAAATATGCTGACACAGAGACCCAGGTCGTTGGCAAGCTTTGAGAGAACCGTAGGGGGCAACTGGTTCGGGTCGCCAACCAGTACCAGGGCTCCGCCGCTGTTGATCACGTTCACCATAGACATGAGCGCATGCAGCTCCGTGGCCCGTCCAGCCTCGTCTATCACCAGGAGGACAATGTGCGGGCTGTCCTTCTGTCCGAGGGCTTCGGCTGCCTCGTGCGTGGACATGGTCACCCTGGCATCCCGGAGCAGGTTGGCCTTGAAGGGCTTGAAATCAGGGCTCTTGTCCACATCCTGAGACGGGAAGTCACCGTAGGCGTTCTTGTAGTGGCCCTCCGGGGTCAGGTCAACAAGCTCATCGTTGACGCGTTCCTTCCTCGCCAGGCGCGCGAATCTCCCAGGGAACCCCGTGTCGGGATCGAGACGGTGCCGTTGATGTGTTTCAGCCATTGCCAGGGCAGGCTGGTCGACCGCAGTGTTCGAGCCGGCTGCCAGCGCGACTGCTTGGCCCGAGCGTAGGCAGCATCCCCACATGTCCAGGCAGGCGACGGAGAAGGTGGTCTTGCCTGTCCCAGGGGGTCTGTGCACCAGTACGGCATGGTGACGTAGGGTGGCCTGAAGGGCTCTGATCGCGTCGTTGTTTGGCTTGTGCTTGCCCACCCTTTCGTTGAAGACCGTCTGGCTAGGCGTGGTGCGCACCCTCTGGAAAACCGACCCCGTCGAGTCTGAGAGCTCGTCGTCCGAGAACGCCGTCAAGCCCAAGGGAAGCGGCGGTACCTGCTGTAGAAGGCCACACCGGACAGCCTGGGTGAGGTCAGCATCGGGGACGTCCATCTCCTGCGTAGCGGCGGCTCTAGCCCGCAGATTCGAGCCGACTGCGCTGGTGCGACGGGAGTCGTTGGCCGCGCGTCGGTCGGCCCGGGGAGCGCGCAAGAAAGCCAAGAGAAACGTCAGGGGGGGCAGTGCGCGAGCGAACAAATCCGCCGCATTCTGCCAGAGGTAGTAAATCTGGTCAAGAGTCCAACACTGGCGCCAGTACTGGGTGTCGGAGGGGGCCTCGTCCACTCTGTACCAGGGAACGCCATCACTTGGGGGCCGTCCCGCCTTGGTTTCATCTCCATGGAATGGCCCCCACTTCCCGCTGTTGTACTGCACGATGCACCTGTCCGAGGGGTACCTGGTGGCCGGGTTGATGCCGAGCACCCTTGCGTCTCTTGGGTGGATGGCGCCGCCCAGGGAGGGTGGCCACCAGATCGTGACGTCCGCGATCTTGTCCACTGTGGGGCCGGTGACAGAGATGTAAAGATCCTTGCCATCTTTGTCTCCCTCCTGGGTTCTGGATCCAACCCTGTACTCGGAGGGCCACTCCAACAGGTAGAGTTCCCTACCCTCTGGGAGGTCCAACGCGTTTCGCAACTGGAAGGTGTCCAGGTCGTCCAGGGGCGTGTCGCCGTCGATCTTGGTGACACGGACGTCGAGAGCACAGTTGCCTTTCCTGGCCAGGTCTTCGCGCGCGGCCTCTTTCCTGTTGCCCACCGTCTCGACTGACGCTTGGCTTTCTACCCAAGCGATTCTCCGAAGTGTCTGCCCACGATCCTGGAGGGTGCAAGGCCACTGTGAGGGGAGCAGGACGGCATCGGGCAGATCCCGCAGCGCCGCCTCGGGGCGGACTCGCGAGCGTGGTGAATCCAGGGGCAGAGAGTAAAGACTGTGCACCTCGGCGGCCGCTTGGGCTGCCAGCGACTCGCCCAGCTGCCGATCCGAAGGGCCTGGCTGTAACGTCTCGTCTTCGGTTGCCAGTCTCACTACTCGCTGCTGGCTAGGCTGCCCCCAAGCGGTCGGAGGATGGGGCGGCGGGGGCGGAGGCAAAGGAGCGCCCGAGGATGCTGAGGGCTGCCCAGGCGCGGCGGGCAGTGACCCGACGGAGGACTTTGCCAACGCATTAGCCCCTCCGCCACCGTCAGGCCCTCGGGCGCCTGTCTGTCTAGCCTCGCGGATGCACATCTGGGGCGACCTCGCGCGGTCTGGGTCGATTCTCGTGCCTCCCGGGCTACTGCGCGCCCAGTCGTCGTCCCAGAATCACCAGACCAGGGAGTGAGCGGGCGCCGTCGTGGGATACAAAGGGTTGCACGGGCCCCCAGCCTAGCCAGGCCCTCCGCTCGATATGCAAACGGTGCACTTGGTCCCAGGTCGTTCCACCGCGCATGCACCACGGGTTCCCCGGGGAGAAAAAGGTGCTTGGGTCTGGCCACCCGTCGCTGTAGCGCCTCTGCGACATGTCGGAGTGCTTGTCGCTCAGGATGTGCTCAGTGTCGTCCACCGGCTCCTGGCAGATCTCGCACCAGTAGCGCCAACCACCGTTGAAGAAGGCCCAACGCATCCAGGGACAGTGCCGAGCAAGGAAGACACGAGAGCCCAGCCTGACTGGCGGGCCGTCCTCACTGTGTGGCAGGCACGAGGGCCAGCGACGGGTGGGACCTTGGTTGTTCCTAGGCCTCATCGTGTGCCGAGAAGACCCAGGGAGCGTCCAGTAAAACCCAGGGAGGCAGCTGAAGGCTGCAAGCTGCATTGACCTTAGTGCGCCGGATCGGGAGCGATCAGGGGAGAAGAGGACGAGGGAGATTTTCGAGAGCGTCCGCAGCCTGGGCGACCTGGTCCAAATCGCAGAGGTCAATCCCCGCAGCGGGGAAGAGAGGGGGAGTGGGGCGATCGGTGTTTTCCCACACAACCCAGGTGGTGACCGTATGATCACCAGCGCGATTGAGGGCGCTGGCCCAAAAGACCCCTAACGTGGCTAGGCGGTCAGCCGCTTTATTGAGCCGTCGTCGCACTGCCTGCCAAGTGAGGGCCCATCCCGAACCGCTGGCCTGCCTAAGGGTAAAGTCCATCTGTTGTGCGAGGTGGAGCCGCCGATAGCGACCTGTGCCGGCCCCGTATCGCATGGCGGCAAGGTTGTCCCCGACCACCCTGGCGCCCCGGAGCGCGTCTTCAACGTGTGGGGGCAGGGCGAGACCGGCTCTGCACCCCGAGGCCTCGGCCGTCTGCGCATTGTCACAACCTGGGAGGGCCACCACAGCGACCGCCACGACGCGCGGGTAGCCACGGCGTGGGTCATGTCGCCAGAGAACAGCCGCCGCCCCAGAGACCTTGTCTCCTTCTCCGATCCGACGAGCCCCTCCGTCGAACGCGAGCTCGTAAGGCCATTGGGCAGAGTCGGCGGCGGGGAGCGGGGAGTCTCTGACCGTGATTTCCTCGCCACTGTCCATGCCCCTGCCAGCTCTGAGCACCAGGGTGTGTTGGTCACAGAGCCTACAATAAGTTCTGGTCCAAAGGGCGCTGGGATTCCTGTCCGTCCTGGGGCATGGAAACCAGCCCTGCCCCGGGGTCATCCAGCCCGCTCTGGGGTCACCGGCTTGGAGGACTGCGAGCCTATCGCCACTAGGTGTGGCTCTCGTGGTGACAGGTAGGCGCCGAATTTCCCCTCCGGCGCGTGGTGCTTGCCTGCCCTGGCGAGGTCCGGCGGCGCCGCAGACGCGCCGTAAGCGCGGCCCTTGGGGGTTGCACAGCTGGCAAACGTCGAGCATAGGGGCCCAGACTGCGGTTTCGTCAGCCGGGGCGACGGGAGGCTGCCCTTCATGCCAGTCATCATCAGCTTCGTCGTCGCCCTGAACGTCGGTGTCGGGGACAACGATACCCTGGACAATGAGTCTGGCGGCCTCCTCCGCACCCAGGGGGGCGCAGTCCAAATTCACGCAGTACCTGAATGAGACCTGGTGCAAAAGCCGACAGACTAACCTCTGATGTTGACCCAGAGTGCACATCGCCGTGGCCAGGTCCCTGGGATGGTCCGGGGCTCTGGTTCTTTCCCAGGCCAGGGCGGCCGCGGGGCACCAGCACCACACGTGCTCGGTTGTGGCTTCTCCAAGGCCGCAGAGTGGACAGACTCCGTAGAGCCCTTGCCGCATAGGGACCTGGATGCTAGCGTGGCGTCTTCTACGCTCGGCCGCTAGGGCGCGAAGTTCTTCGGGGAGGGCGTCGTCGTCCAGAAGGGGCCAGAGCGCGGCCTCACCCGTCCAGGTCCTAAGGCAGGTGTCACGCCAGGCCTGTCCATCGCCCCGCTGTCCCGCAATGAGCCAACCTCTCTTGGCGGGTCTACTGGCGGGGGATCCTGTCGGCAACGCCTCGCCGCCGTGCGGAGCCGGGCAGGCCGTTGGCCAGAAGCCGGAGGACGTGGCGCGCCTCGGTGAAGGAAGCACAGTGTTGCAGAAGGGACCATTCAGCGCCATCTGTCTGTGCCCACCTGCGTTCGTCACTGGTTGCGGCGAACCATTTGTCCACGATGTGTCCATGTAGCTGCGACCAAGCCGCGACGTAGACCACCCGACCGAAGTAGCGAGCACGCAATCGGGCAGGCTCCCTCATCGTTCGGTTGAATAAGTCGGCTGCCCTGGAGTCAGTCAGAACCTTGGAGCCGGGTCTAAAGGGCCCTTGCCACGGCGGAAATTCCCGGGCCCATTTCCCGAGTTTGTTCCACCTCCTTCCGGCCTTCTGTCGTGACTGGGGCGGGCCATCAAGGTCGTGGGCTCTGGCTGCAATCGCGCGCGCGGTGGCAACATGGCACTTGGGGCAGCCAGGGACCTGAAACCGAATGCCCAGGCCAGTGAGAATGTCGTCGGGAATCCACGAGGCCGAGGCCAGGCCGAGAGCAACCCTAAGGTGACCACGCAGTGCCCTCTCCTGAACGGCATCGGAGAGAGAGAGTAGTGCGAGGGGTAGGGGATGAGCGCAATCAGATATGCATTCCAGGCAAGGGCGGTCTTGTTCGGCGACACGTTGGCCAAGTGTAGGGCCATGGCTCTGTCCCGGAGTTTGGGAAGCGGTTTGCCCCAGGTGCCAGCAACGAGGGCATCGAGTTGTCCTCGGGCCACGGCGCCCCCGGGCGGTAAAGCCTCTCCTTCGGCCGCCCGAGATACGACGCAGGCGCCGAGGTAGGGCCACTGGGGCATCACAGCGGATGCGCCGAAGGGAGTGTAATCCATGGCACATCTCCACCACTCATGGTTGCTGGCTGGGACCAGGGCCGTTTTGAAATTGCACCTGCAAGGGCAGGACCATGGGGTGCACTGAGCGGCGGCGTCTGGTCCTCCGACCCGGCTGATCATGTCCAATATGAGTGTATCCGGAAGGCCGGTGACCCTCGTCGTGGCGCCATTGTCAGTGAAATCCACGGGGGCAGTGGCCAGGAGTTGCCTGGCGTTGATCCTGCTCGGCGCCTCGACTCCTCTGCACTTGTGGGCCTCAACCAGGAGTCCCGCAGCCCTTGCAAGCCACGGCAGAGCAATGCTTGAGCTGTGGCGCCTAGCAGCGCAGCCAGGTCGTCCACGTACGTCGGGTCGTCCGACCCCGTGATGTTTTCAAGGGCGCAGATGAGGGGGTCGTAGCCCAGGCACCAAAGGAGCGGGGAGGAAGTGCCCCCCATTCCGATGGAGCGAAGGAGCCTCCTTATCCTGCTCTTATACTTTCCTTTGCAGGTGCGCACGCTTCTGCAGCTGACCAGGGCGTCCACTGAGTGAAGAAGCCAGCTGGGGAGTTGCCATCGATCCGTCAACTGCCCCATCCACTGCATGGATATACGCTCAAAGGCTTTGCTTTGGTCGCAGAAGAGGACGGCCGTGCTGGGGGCTGGGCCCAGGGCTCGAGCAGCGCATTGTATGTACTGGTCCACGGCCACCTGGTGCTCGCCGAGCAGGGCTGCCCACATTGGCCCAGGTTCGGTGTCGGGCGCCGGGTCCAGGGCAAGGTGGTTAGTGGCAGCTGTGATGTTGGGACCACACTGCCCCCCTCGCTTGGCCGCTTGATTAGGGCTGAGTCTGGGCTCGATCACCGGACCTAGCTGGTCAGCAATGGTCGCGCCGTGAAGTCTCCGTAGGCAGGTGGGGAGCTGCAAGGGTCGCATGTCGTTTGGCATTTCGGCAGCGGCCTTTTGCCAATCCAGACCAGCAAATCGATGGAAGGGCCTAGGGCCAGGTCGATAAGATCCGGGTTCAGGTCAGCAGCATACCAGGCCTGCGCGAGCAGGCAGGCAACGAAGCGGGCCCCAGGGTGGCACAGTTCATGCGGTTCCCCATCCACCCCAGGAGCACTACCACTTGGGCCCAGGACGAGAGAGGCAATCCTGCCCCACTGCGGGTTGGGGGAGTCCGGGAACTGCCCGAGCTCTTTGTGCCGGAAATATTCGTCGAGGATTCGGTCCGCGGCTGGGGGAAGGGGGTAAGGGTGGTATCTTTGTGTAGGTGGCTTGTGTGTGTTTCCTGGTTTCTCATTTCCCTCTGCTGTCTCCCTCTCTCTCTCTCTCTCTCTCTCTCCCTCTCGTTCTTTCTGTCTGTATTAGTTTTTCGTGTGCTTTTGATTGGATTTCAATGAAAGGAGAGCGGAGCCCAGATCCAGAGGATTTCTATTTGGATTCTAAGTAGATTCCAATTGGATTTCAATAGAAATGGAATGGATTCCGCATCCAGAAGATTCTATTGAAATCCAATGAGATTTCAACAGGATTTCAATCGAAAGAAAACGGGTCCCAGGTCCAGAGGATTTCTATTTGGATTCTAATTAGATTCCAATTGGAATTCAATAGAAATGGGATGGATTCCGCATCCAGAAGGTTTTATTGAAATCAATAAAAACGCTGTGTTTTCCAATACTTCTAATTATTTCCAATATTTTCAAATAAAAGCGCTGTGTTTTCAAATTTTCCAATGTTTTTCAAGGTTTCGGGTACGGCAACGCTGTGTTTTCCAGTTTTTTATTTAAAAATCAATAAAAACGCTGCGTTTTCCAATTATTTCAATGAAAAATCAATAATACACTGTGTTTTCCAATTTTTTTAATCGAAAATCAATAAAAACGCTGTGTATTCCAATATTTTAATTAAAAACTCAATAAAAACAGTGCGTTTTCCAATTATTTTAATGAAAAATCAATAAAAACTATATGTGTTCCAATCTTTTTCAACAAAAATAATTAAAAACACTTTGTTTTCCAATTATGTTAATGGAAAATCAATAATAACGTTTTTTTTTTATTTTTTTAATAAATAAAAACGCTGTGTTTTCTAATTTTTTAATTGAAAATCAATAAAAACGCTGTGTTTTTTTTAAAACTTTGTTTGTTAAAAAATAAATGAAAACGCTGTGTTTTCCAATTATTTTAATGAAAAATCAATAAAAACGCTATGTTTTACAATCTTTTTTGCCAAAAATTAATGAAAACATTGTGTTTTCCAATAATTCCAATTATTTTCAATATGTTCAAATAAAAACATTGTGTTTTCCAATTTTCCAATATTTTTCAAGCTTTTCCAGCAAGGATCGCGCGTCGCCCCGTTGCCGTACCCGAAACCTTGAAAAAAAAACATTGGAAAATTGGAAAACACAGCGTTTTTATTTGAAAATATTGGAAATAATTGGAATCATTGGAAAACACAGCGTTTTTATTGATTTTCGATTAAAAAGATTGGAAAACACATAGTTTTTATTTACTTTTGAACAATAATATTGAAAAACACATCGTTTTCATTGTTTTTTAATGTCTTCACATAGAACCCAAAGGAATATCATAAAAAATCCATAAATACATGCAATAATAATTTGTGCGCACGCTTACGCCTTGAAGCGGTTCTAATGCGTTTCCCACATGTTTCCACACTTCTGGCGCATCTGTGGCGCCGCTGTTTTTTCTGGCATTTCGTGTTTTCACACAGAATCCAAAAGAATCTGAATGAAAAACCAAAACTTCATGAAGTAATGATGTGTTCGCACGGTTACGCCTTCAAGCGTTTCTAATGCGCTTCCCATATGTTCTCACACTTCTCGCGCATTTGTGGCGCCGCTGTTTTTTTTTTCTCGCACGCATTGCTCTCACACAGAATCCCAAAGAATATTATTAAAATCTGTAAATACATTAAGTAATAGTGTGTGCGCACGATTACGCCTTGAAGCGGTTCTAATGCGTTTCCCATATGTTTCCACACTTCTGGCGCATCTGTGGCGCCGCTGTTTTTTCTGGCATTTCGTGTTTTCACACAGAATCCCAAATAATCTTACTATAAGCAATAGATACATGAAGTAATAGTGTGTTCGCACGTTTACGCCGTCAAGCGTTTCTAATGCGTTTCCCATATGTTTCCACACTTATAGCGCATCTGTGGCGCCGCTGTTTTTTCTCGCATTTATTGATTTACACAGCTCCCCCGAGAGTCTTAGCTTCCCTGCGACAAGGCGCAGAGGGCCACAATGAAGCCCAAGGGGGCGTGGCAAGAACGGCAGAGAGAGAGAGAGAGAGCGAGAGAAGGAGAGAGAGAGAGAGAGAGAGGGAGAGAGGGAGGGAGGGAGAGAAGAGAGAGGAAGGGATAGGGATGGACGTGATTATAAATTATAATGACGATGACGACGAGGAGGGAAGAGGAGGAATACTACTTTTTAGTAGACACACACACAAAGCGCAACCGCGCGACCCCAGATACAGGAAACGAGAAAGGCAATGATAAAGCTGGAGACACACACACACAAGAACACACACACACAAGCCACCTACACAAAGATACCACCCCCACGGGGGAAGGGGGGGGGCAGTTTGCCAAATATGGCTACGGCTCCGCCAGAGGACGTCGTCGACTTCCTTCGTACGCTCATTCCATCTCCCATCAGTGTCACGCACACCAAGAATGGCGTGCGTTTTGACGAAGATCTCTCGGCCCGTGCGGTAATGCGAGGCGAGGGCGGGGCGCTCGACGCCGGGGCCCCTCTGTGCGGGGGTGAGCCGGGCCGCCCGCCTCTGAGCGGTGTCGTTGTCCCACTTTCTCAACCAGGTGGCGGCCTGTTGGGGGGTCAGGTCGTTGCCGTCCCAATCATACTCGGCTAGCCAGGCCGCGAGTGTCCCCACAGGGCGTGTGCTGGATTCGGATCTCGCCGCTGCAGCGAGGAGAGTACCTGGAGAGCGGTTGGTCTTGTTCCTGCGCCACTTCCTCCACCAGTCCTGGATGGCCGCCGACATGGCGTGACGACCAAGAGTGAGTAGTGCAGGAAAGAGGGGGACAGTGTGGTCGTCCACCAGGGGAGGGGGCGGAGGCGGAGCTGATGGCTCCTGCTCCATTTCTCCTTCACCATCATCGTTGTCCCTGTGTCTCGCTGGGAATTGGCCCGGGGCCGCCGGGCGGACCCAGTCGGCGGGCTGCAGGAGCCCGGTCAGGTCGACGTCGGGCAGTCCGAAGGCACGCTCGAGGAACGTGTAGATGGCTCTTAGCTCTGCGTGCGCCTCGTCCGGCAGAAGGCGCAAGTCACCAGCCCGCATGGTGTTGTCTCTGCGTGTTCTGGGGGCGCCCTAAGGCCCCAGGTACATGATAGCGTGGTCCGAAACGGACGGTTTCCATGCCTTCCTGACTCCATATGCCCCAAGCTGTCGGTAAGGACACGCGACGATGTCGATTTGCGACTCGTTGTCTGCGTCGACCCTCGTGGGGCCGTCGCAGTGGCAGATGCAAGATCCTGTCTGGGCGAGCAGATCGGTGAGAGCCGCGGCGTCGTCGGTTTCGCCTTCCCTGGGGTTGTCAACCTGTATGTTCACGTCACCGCCCCAGTAGGCGGGGGTGTCATCCCATCTCTCGATGGCCTGGCGGATGGCATCTATGGTTTCGGTCTTCCTAGACGGCGGGAGATACACCGACACCGGGCGGTAGACGTTTTCACCTTGTCCAATCGTGGCAGCAACGGCGCACCCAGGGACAAGATCCTCGGAACGAATAAGCGCAGCACCGTGCGGGATGAGGATCGCCACCCCGCCGGCGCGGCCTCCGGCCGGTCCTATGTAGGCAGGCGATGGTATAAGCGTGCGAGCGTGGAACATATGGTGGACCAGACAGCCGCTTCATGCTCAGTCCAGTGGGTCTCCTGAATGAGCTCAATTCTCCTGTTGGTGGTCAGCTGCGTCAGAAAAGCGTGCTTGATCATGTTCTTGTGTGCTGTCGTACTCTTGAGGTATCTGACGTTCCAGCAGCCAAGTTTTAGCGTACCGGGCTGCGTGGCACTAGCTATTTCGTCGACAAGGCTCTGTAGAGACCGGTCCCCGCACATGTCCGCCCATGTGGGATTGGCCCAGGCGGTGGCGTGCAGGTAGGCCCAGAGGGACCGTGGCCGCCTGACGGTATAGTTGCAGCGCGGTGCTAGGGCACGACCCAGGGATGAGCAGGCGGCTTGCCACGCTCTAGTTCTCGCCCCCGGTACGAGGTTCGTGGTCGGGGGGGGCCCAAGGGCGCGATAAAGCGGCCCTGGGTCCTCAGGCGAGTCTAGGGGAACGGCGGTCCGGGCGGGAAGTACTGCTGCCGCTGCATTGTTCGTAGTATGTCGTCTGGAAAAGGGGTTTCCGCGAGGGGTGCCCATGGGCAGTTTCTGCCCGCGAAGCTGCGCGTCTGTCTCCATGCAGCCCACACGTGCCTCTCGGTCGGTGCTGTGTGCTGCTGTCCAGGCATGGGTTCGTCCCGGCTCCATGCTAGGATGGCAGACACGAGTCTACGTTGGAGGCACCTTGGGTCGTAGTGGATGCCTACGGCGTCGTAAAGCATTCTCCCACTGATGGCTAAGGACCGGTAGTAGGACCCAAGTCCCACTGCTCGAGCACGCTCCTCGGGGGATGGGATTCGGAGTCCATGCTCTCTTCCATGAGCAAGCAGCCATCTTGCCCAGGCCTTGACTTTTCCTTCGCTGGCAAGGCTCTCCCGCTCTCTGCCTTGAAAGACGAGTGCCAGTCCCTCAGTGCACCCCTGGAAGCGCTGCTCGGCTCCTGTCTCAGCGAGTATTTTCTTAATGCCATTCCTGGTGTCGGTGAGAGTGCGGAGGAGCCACCTGTAGCTGCTGTCTTCGCTGTACAGGAGGCACAGCGGGTGCGTCTGGTAGCTGCTCGGGGCTATGGCTTCAGGGGCACCCGCTGGAGCTCTGGACTGGGTCCACGTGGGGATGCGTCCGTCTGGGCGGTATGTCCACCGTCTTTCCCAGGGACTCGGGAGTCTGGGATACGTAATGGTGTCTTCGGCGGGGGGGCAATTGCTGAGCCAGAGGCGGTCTCTTGGGCTAGCCACCGAGGAGGCAGCATCGAGGCGTACCGCCCAGTCGAGCGGTATCTCTCCCAGGGCTGTACACATCGCCTGCTTGTGTGCCGCTTGCATCGTGGCCACGCTTTCGCAGCGCACTAGCGCGCGGATGTCCGGCCGCACCCTGCGCGCGATGATCCAAAGGAGCGGGACGACGAAGAAGTGTACCGACTGGGAACCGGCTAGTCCATCCAATCCTCCGTGTTGGCTCGCTGAGGACAGGTTCGTGCATGGAAATCCAGCAATGATGACGATGAGGCTTCCAGGGTCGAGGGTTCTCAAGTGACTGGTCCAGGAATTATGATCTTCTTCTCCCCTCAGCAGGTCCCAGACGTCTACCCCCAGTCTCTCGTGTGGAGGACCTCCATCAAAGAGTGCAGCATTGTCGCGGCCCCAGCGCCTCTCCACGCGAGAAGCGGCTTCTTCGTTAATTTCGACAAAGGTGGAAGACCTGAATCGTGGAACGGTGGCGACCTTCGCCATGAGGTCTCCGATCGCGAGTCTTGCCAGTCCCCATCCGTCGAAGAGTGAGACTAGGTGGAGGCTTGGGCCTGTGTCCGCACGCGGGTTCGGTCTCGGGTCTACAACTCGAGCTCTCGCCTGCTGCGTGAAATCGAGTGTCCAGTCGTCGCCTTGTCCAGGGCCGACACATGTATCGAGCCTGAGGTGTCCCGAGATATCCCAGGCGTCGTCGGTGGGGCAGAGGGAGACTAGGCCGTCCTGCTGAAGAGTCCGGAGCGTGCCGATGATCTGCGTGTCATCCAGACCTGCAATCTGATACGCCGCCACCGCAGTGTCTGCAGGGGCAACTGGGGAGAGACCCGTCCGTTCATCCCTGTGGCGCTCCCAAACCTGTTGGAGCACGTCGGCGGGCTGGGGAGCCGCGGTGGCCTCGTCTGGTGTGAATCCCGCTGGTCGGGGCCGCGCACTGCGTGTTTGGCCGTCCTCTGCACTTGCTGGCCCCGATGCCTGTCTGGCGGTGCCGCGGCCTGCAACAGCGGGGGGAGCGCCCTCGGCCGCTCGGCGGCTGGTGCTCTCCCAGAGATCGATGAGGGACCTAGAGTTGGGTGTCCTGGTGCCTGGCCTGGTGGATCTTTCTCTGCTGGTGTTGCCTCCTGGTCTGGCTCGTGGGGTGCCCTGTGGGGTTGTCCGCTGCACCTCGTTTCTCGTCCCCGGGGGAGCTCGGCGGGAAGGGCTTCTGCGTGCCATGGCGGCAGCAGTGCTGCGCGGCTGAGTTCGGCCACGCCCAGCTGCGGCGGTCTCTGCTGTGCTCTCGCCAGTTGCAGCCGTTGCGCGCGCGGGTCTGGGCGTGCTGGCACGACGGGCAGTGTTTTCAGTTATGCGGAGGTTCCTTGCGGAGGCCTCTACCGTTTCCCGTGAGACCTGGTCTCTGTCGTCGGAGCATGGGGGGCCAGCGCCCGCACGCAGGATGGCGCGGAGCATGCCAGGTGTGAGGTCCTGGAAGGGGGCATCGGGAGCCAATACGCTGTCCGAACGCGCCGCTGGGCTGCCTGCGAGCTGCCGGAGTTGGGCACAGGCCGCGTCCGCCGTTAGTGCCGCAACGCGTGTGTATTCTTCTACCCATGGGGTTGCGCGTCCCAGGGTGAGGATAGGTGCTCCAATAGGCGCTGAAGGCGTCTGGTATTCTCATTGATAGGCCAAGCTCTTCATGCAGGTCCCGCACAGTTTTGTCAAGTTGCGGCATCGCGGCGGCCCACGCTATCGTGCTCAGCACCCGATCCCACTCTTCTGCGGTGGGAGGACTGCCTGTGCCATCTGCGGCTTGGGTTTGCGCTTGTCTCAACGTGTGCGCCATTGCCTCGTACTCTCGCCGCCAATCCGAATCCATGCACGGTGGGAGCTCTAGCCCGTTTCTCGGTGTGTCTCCTCGACCAAAGGGGTCGTTGCTGCATCTTTCCGCAGTGCCGAGAGGCGGTCTTCTGGCCTGGGCTGGTGGCGGGTCCGTTGAGGCCTGTGGAGGTGCGGTTGTCAGGGATCCCTCTCTCCTCCTGCCCGCTGTCCTGGTGGCTTCTGGTGTGCTTCGCCTGCTCCTGGCAGCCTCTGGCGCCGCGGCCCTCCCGCTTCCTGCTGCGGGCTGCTCCGGGCTCGCTCGCGCGACTGTTGGGGAGGTCGGATCACTTCTGGGGGGATATGTGGCAATGGCGGTCTCGGGACTCCCCGAAGTGCCCGCCCCGTTCTCTCCTGCTGGCGCGGCGGGGGCGTCCGTCGGCACGGGGCCGTCTGCACTTCCAGGGCCCCCCCCCTTCGGCTGGAGGTGCCTGGATCTGTCCCGCTACCCCGCTGGGTGGCGCGGGATTCACTGGGGTCACCCGCGGGGGCGCTTGCCCGGTGGTACCTCCGCAGCTTCCGCCGCTGTCCACCGCTCCGTCTCCTCCTGGCGTGCTGCCCAGGGATGGTGGTACCGCAGCCACGCCTGGTGCTGGTGCCGCAGCCTGTGGTTGTGTCCCACTTGCCTCTGTAGCCGGGCTGCCTTCAGCCCCGGTAGCGTCTCTGCTGGTTTGCTGGCCAGTCGCCAAAGGACCTGCACCCGCCTGTTCTGGTGGCGCTGTCGCCGCCGCGGGGCCTGCGGGGAGCGCTGTCGATCCTGGGCTTGGGGCGGCTGGCGGACTTTCGGCGCTGGATTGCGTTCCTGCTGCGTCGGTTGCGGGGTTTACTCGGCTGCGACTTCTGCGACCGTCAGCGCCTGGGGGGCCGACGTGCCTGTCTCCCGCATCCGCGGTCCTGGCCACCCGTGAGCCTCCTCTCCGTCCTCGAGTCACTCTGCCAGGATCGTGGCGCTGCCGTTCTTCCCAGCGGAGGTTGGAGAGCCTGTTGATCAGGGCGTCCAGGGCGGCGGTGACATCTTCTGGGATGGGATGTGAAGTGGCAGCGTCCACTTCGGCTCCTCTCGATCCAAGGACTTCGAGCCATGGCTGGTGTGCCGAGTATGTGGCGTCAGGTTCGGGCGCGAGCCATTGTGTGAACGGGAGCTGTCTTGTGACTTCCTCTCGGATCCCGAGCTCACGAATGAGTTCCCACACGTGGTCACGGTCCAGGTTCCTCGGATTGGCAAGCTGCAGGATCCAGATGGCAGCGAACATGTCCCAGTTGTATATCTGCATGGGCCGGCCTTCCAGTTGCCTGCGAATTTCGAGCGCGATCCGGCGCTGCACACCTCGGGCCATGTCGTGGACCAATTGCTCAGGGACAACTGCGACGAACCTGCCCAGCATGCCTCGCGCGATTCCAAATGCATCCTCGTCTGCTCGTACTAGGTCGCCCGGGTAGGTCTGGCTGGACCAGGGAGTGGGTCAAGAGAGGCGGTGGTGCGTCTGGGGAGAGGCTGCTGGATGGGCACGTTGACCTGCAATCCCAAGGAGGCGGGGGATGGGGTCACCGCGGGCGTGGAGTCCAGGCGCGCGACGTGGATTGTGCCAGCGGCCAGCTGGAGCTTCAACCTGGCTTGTGGTATGTATGCGCCTCTTGTGGCCGCTCTGATGTCTGCGTCGGCGGGAAGGAGTATCGTCACCCAGGTGGGAACCGTGGTGAAGAGGAATCCTGCCTCGCCGCTAGCGGTAAGCTCCACTGCTCCCCCAGCAGCCACTGCCGCAGGGAGGTACTCCCCTGGCTGGAGAACAGTCTCATAGTCCCGTATGCCTTCTCCGAAGTACTCGCTTGGTAGCGTGTTAGGAGCATTCAGGGTCATGGGCCTGGCATTGTCTCGGAGCCAGTCGCCTGTGAGGGCAGGTGGGGCGGCCCTGGTGTTGGCTGGGTGCGACGCTCCGTTCGGGCTGGCAGGTAGCGGCCAGAGCCGAGTTAGTATCTGAGCGTTCGCTGAGCCCACTGCTGCCGAGTAGAGTCGAAGAGTACTGTGTCCAGGGAGCCAAGCATTCGGGCGCATACTGCGCAGGTGCACTCCTGCCAGTTGGGCGCCGTGCCTATCCATAGTGGTGATTTCGAGGATTTGGGGCTGTATGGCACGCCTGGGAGCCTGTCGGACGGAGGATCTGGCCAGCGCGTCCACGTGCTCCTGCTGCTCTCTGGAGACGGCGGCAGCTCTGTGCATGGGATCCCTGCTCGGTGTCGCGGGGAAGATCCTGATCGTTTGGGCGCCAACCACGATACAGCTGGTGCCGACAAAGGCCGCCGCCATGGCGTCCGCGGCCGCCAGGCGTATGCGGACTTGCGCCATGCACCTATAGTCCGAGACGTCGGGGAACCAGGCGTACACGGTGGAAACTTGCTCGACAGTGTCGGGCCCGGTGGTGGTCTCTACGGCTTGCATGACGTCAGCAGGCCGTGTTTGTCCCATGTCAGCCAGGTTCCATCGCAGGTGGAAGCCGTCCTCGGGGTCGGAGAGGCGTACAAGGAAGGGCCCCCCGTCCCAGGGTCCTTTTCAAGAGGATTCGGCGCGGTCCCAGGGCTGGCGTGGAGGACTCTTCTCCTAATATACGCGGGGGCTCGTCGCGAAGGTGCCGCGGGACAGGGGCAGCGATCCTCTCAGGAGTAGCAAGGAGAAGCGACCCCGTTCCACAGATACCTACTCTGTGCCCCATGGCCCCAGCTGTCGCAGAAGCTACGGCGCGCGCCAGGCACGCTGCTCTAGGGGGGACTGGAATGTGCACTGAGTCGCTCGTCTCGTGGGCTCTCCAAATGCACGCGGTGGAGTGGGCCAGCGTGGTGATTTGCGCTGCCGCCTGCAGGTTGTCCAGGGGGGCACGGAGGCCGTCGCTTCTGGTCATGGGTCTCGCTGTCCGACGGCGAAGTACATGATGGAAGAGCATCTCGAGCCCTTGGTACCTTAGGAGCTCGCCCCGAGGGAGCTGCACTCTCGTGGTGACCCATTCGGCTGTAATTCGACCGTTGCTGGATTGTCTCAGCTCCTCCTTCCACCTGATGATCTGCGCGGCGACGCTGTCGCTGCCGCTTTCAGGGGTTGGAACATGGAGAGCGTCGGAGGTGTTTCCAGATCTCCCTCCCCAGTGTACAACTATAGACGGGGGGGGAATCGCGCGAAGTGCCCTGCCTGCTATGTCGAGCTGCGCCGCGAACAGTTGCTGCATCGGCGGGCTGGGCTTGCCGGTTCGATAGGGGTAGCCGATCGGGACAAGGTGTCTGATCTTGCTGGTCGCTCTGAACCCCCACTGTGCGTTCGCCAGGGTCGCAAGCTCGATAGGGCCCGGCCGCCCAGGGGATGGCACTCCCTCGGTTGCCAGGGAAAGGACACAGCATGGACCTCCCGCGGAAGAGGCTGCCGCCAATGCGGAGTCCATCTGTGAGGCTTGTGCATCTACCATGAAGATCGTTGGGACGGAGCTTCCAGGGGCCTGATTTCTGCGCTCCGTGGCCAGGGCTTTGATCTGCTCCCACGCATCAGGGCCGGCGAGGGCAAAGGTGACCCCAGTTTCATCGGCGACTCGATCACCAACGTACGCCGTTCTGGGGACCACCAGATCGGCTCCAATGTCTCGCACTGCCGTGGTCAATAGGCTCACGGGGAATCGCAGCGGCCCTCTCTTCCTGATCTCGTCCTCAGGAGGATTTCGTCCGAGAAGCAGGGCCCATCTCCCAAATGTGATCCGCGGAGATTGTCGTATCCTGTAAGCCCTGCTGGTGGGACTGGGAGGTCCTGCTGGTGGTAAGGATCCAGGGCTTTGTGAGCTGTCCTGCGTATCGTCATGGTCCAGGCCTGCTCCGCCCTCGGTCGGTGTTCCATCCACATCCATTGGGGCTTGCTCCATCTCCTGTGCGGTCCTCCATTCGCTCGCATGCTCGTGAATCCTGCGCATGTCGGCAAGCGTGACGTACGTGTGGGGCCGCCGAATTGCCAGCGTCTGTGCTCTAAGGCAGTCAAGATCTGGGGCCACATGCCCGACAGCTTCGGCTAGCTCGTGTAGGCCCAGGAACGGCTGTAGCGGGGCTAGGGCGCCATCCCGTAGTTGCAGCAGGTCTGGTGGCACCGCAACAGCAGCGGCGTCGGCGTCACAGACTCGCCCGGGCAGTCTTACGATGATACTACCCCTGTCGTTCGAACGGCAGTTGGGGCAGTTTACTGGGAAGCATCTTCCATTGGTATGGGCCTGGGTCGGCTGGCTCACTCTCCACTGACTCAGACACTCACCATGGAACAAATGGCCGCATGGCATAAGGACTTCCGCGGTGCCCAGAATGCCCTCGCTGCAGATCATGCATAAGGGAGTACCTTCGTCGAGATCCCAGGAGGGGACCTCTACGGCATCCATGTTCTCTGGGGGGAGTCTGGCGTTGTCTCCAGGGGGCTGGCCGATCCGGGCAAGGCCGTCTCCCAGGCTCTCGATGAGGGCTCTGGCGGAGACGCTCGCCTCAAGATGCGTCAGACAGGCCTCCTCGCCTAGGTGACTGATGCGGGCCTGGATTTGCACGTTACTGAGGTCGGAGTATGGCGTCAGATTGGCCCCTGGCACCTCTCTGCTGAGGCAGGTGACCAAGTCTTCCGGCGTGTGCATTTCAGCTCCCGTCATCCACCGATAGAGTACGTCGCAGGGCCGGGAGTCCAGCACTCGCGCCGTCAGCACTGGCCTCAGGAGGGGGAAGTAATGCGGGGCCAGGCAGAGCCACAGGGCTTTAGAGATCCAGGAGCCTGGTTGACCATTGGCTCTGTGGTCTAGCAGCATGCTCTGCGCGAGGCACTGCGCCTGATCGCCGTTGACGGAGGTCCTTCCTTCGGGGGCGGGCATGGTGCCCCTGCCTGCGCCTTCCTCATCTCGCTGCCTGGCGTCTAGCGTGCGGATGAGCCTGTCCAGGTGCCCCCCTCTCGTGCTGCCTGGTGGTAGTCTACCCTGGGGGAGAGCACCTTGTGCCCGATTGAGCAGTTGTCGTATGTCTGCGTGCCAGGGAGTGGTCGTGCTCGCAGCTTCCGCCGCAGCGGCCTTTGCTCCACGCTGCGCCCTTCCTACGTGCATCGGTCCTTGGTTCCTCAGATTCGTTCTCTGTTCGGCCCTGGCCTGCTCCGCTCGTGCTCTCGCTCCCGCTTCCACGCATGGGCCCATTAGTCTCTCGACTGACTGCCCAGTCTGCGTTCGTGTGTCCGGTGGCGTCCATGCATCGAGCATGCAGGTCGGTTGCATACTGCACCCTCTCTCTATGGGCCTGGCTGGTGCCATCCTCCGCGTCAGCGGGGGGCACCCTGGCTCGCCATCCGAAGTTCCTCCTCCAGGGCTGGGTCTGGAGAAGGGAAGGGGAATGGGATGGGCGTACTGGGCGTTCTGGGAGCCGCACGCCTCAACACGAACGGAGAACCGCTGGCAGTCCTGATGAGGGGCCCGCGGCCCACCCCTTGGGACGGGTCTTCGCGGCCATGGCCACTGCCGCCCGGAATGGCGTCTGGATGTTCCAACCCAGGGGGAGGGCCAGGAGAGGAGTGGATGGGAGGGGAACGGGTAGGCGAGGAGAGGGAGACGCAGGGTGGTCCAGCGGCGACGATCGGGGGTCCGATGCGATCGATCAGATCGACCAGGGAGCCCACTTCGTGTGCAGGGTCAGATGGGACCCTGCTGGCGTCGGACGTGTGGGGTCGACCCGTGGATACGGCCGTCGTCGCTACCAGGGAGGATTGGCCGCGGCCGTTCGTTTCGTCGCTGCCTGTAGCGAAACGCGCCACTCTGTAGCCCCTGTCGAGCGCAGCGTTCAGTGTGCTCGTCGCGTCCACCCCAGCCGTTTCCTGTTCATCTCTTCCTGGCTGAAGGCCAGTCCCATCGGTGAGGTCAACGACGTGGGGGCTGGGAGCTACTGTCGTAGTGACGCCTATGTCTCCAGGGAGGGGAGCGGAGGTGTCATGGCGGCAGCCACCTAGATCGCCTGTAGCGCCGACTGTGCCAGCCGCACCATCATCGACGCGTCCTCTCTGGTTCGGCCCCGTTGGGGAGCGTGGCGCTTCCATGACTACGTCGGCGGTATCGGCCGTAGGCCCGCCGCAGGCCTGGGAGTCCGCCTGCTGAGGGAGGCCCTGAGTTGCTTCACCAGGGATGGCTGGGGGCTTAATGCAGCCGCCACTCATGGCCACAGTCTCTGCGGCGCTCTCGGCATCCATGGGCATCGTCTCTGGCTCTCGAGCTGAAGGCTCGTCCCTTCTGTAACTGTCAGATACGCCTTGGAGACTCGAGCTGCAGGTTCGTCCCGCCTGTGACTCCCGAGCTGAAGGCTCGTCCCGTCTGTGACTGTCAGCTTGGGGGGCGGATGAAGGACGGGAGTCGTCGGGATTACAGGGATGACCAGGGAGCTGATTGGCAGCCGTGCCACCGTCAACGTCCATCTGTCCATTTAAAGCATCCCGAGCTACAGGCTCGTCCACTCCTGCTGTCTCGCACTGCGCTCCCCGGGCTGAAGGCCCGTCTTCTGTGTGTACAACACTGTCGTGCCTGGGGGTGGCGGCGGGCGGAAGGCGGGAGCCGTTTTGACGTTGGCTGGTGGAGATACGCGAAGCGTCAATAATTGCGAAACAACAGCTTGCAGAGGAGAACACGCAAGGTATGGCGGCCCCTATCCGCGAAACGCCTAATGCGATCCTATTTGCGCACGCGGTGTCGCCGCATTTTCACAAAGTGCGTCTGCGTGCTTGCCGCACGTCCCAGGAAGAGTGGCAAGTGCTAATGGGCATCTAAAACGTTACTCTTCTCTAAGGCCTGCTCTTCGGCCCGTTACGCGAGCGCCAGGTCAATGGCACGAATTCTTCAATACGCAAGGGTCTCTTACGCCACCACCCCGCGGATGGTACGAGTCCATGCTGGCCCCGGGATTCACGCCGGACCCCAGCTTCGGGTGCCAAGCTCCTTGCACGTCCAGGTGCTGTTCGCCTGGCACTCTCCTGCACACGCTGCGTGCTTGCTGTCCTTCTGGTAGCACTGCATCCCCGCGCCAACACAGCACAGAGTGCCGCTGCAGTCCTCGCCGTCCTCGGGGAGACCATAAGATGCCGACACCGCTGCTCCGCGGTCATCTCCCGGGATGCGTCCTGAAGAATATTTCGAGGCGAGTCCAGACGTGGCGACGAGGGCCTCCCACGAGGCCCAGGTCGAAAACGAGGCAGGGGCAGCGGCATCGACTGGAGGCGGCCAGGGGGTCTGCGCTGCATGCGCCCTGAGAAACTCGATCAAAAGGGGGGGACGAGGGAAAAATCCGCTCAAAATACCTCCTCCTCCTCCTCCTTCTCCTCCTCCTCCTCCTCCTCCTACTCCTCCTCCTCCTCCTCCTCCTCCTCCTCCTCCTCCTAATGTGTCTCCAGACCACTCCCAGGGTCGAGACCGACTAGTCTTCCGAGCCGCGTGCAGCCACGGCGACGAGGGGCGTCTCGGTCCCCCCTCTCCGATGGCCGCCGTTGCTGGGCCACCTCGGCCCCTCAGCTGGCTCCCAAGGGGAGAGAAGCCAGGACAAGGATAGCATCGGGTGAGGATACATCGGACATCTCTGAGATCAGGCGGCTCTGGAGCATGTCTCGGGCGCCGTGGACTTCTCAGAGCGCTCGGGAACGCTCTGAGAGCGTTCTGGAATGGATTTGTCCTCGTCCTGGCCCCATCCGAGCCTTCTTTAGAATAATAATAATAATAAGAAGAAGAAGAAGAATCAGAAGAAGAATATAATATTAATAATAATAATACTAATAATAATAATAATGATGATAATAATAATAATAATACGAATACTAATAATACTAGTAATAAAATTAGTAATACTAATCGTACTTTCATAATAATGAAAACAATAAGAAATAATAATAATAATAATAATAATGATGATAATAATACTAATAACGCAATGAACATAAACTTTTGGCGCTCCGCGCTTTCTTGGATCTGCGCAGGACCCCACTTCCTGACGCGCGCAGCGCACCAGGGGCGGCGCCGAAGACGCCGCCGAGGGGGCCCAGCGCGGATCCGAGAGACCCGCGCGGAGCACCAAAAGTTTATGTGTGTGCCGCTCCTTCTTCTAGTTCGATGTCTCCCCTCCGAGTCCTTGGAGCACGAGCCCTCGACCCACCAGCCGACCTTCCCACCGAGGGGCCCGTCTGGCAGCTCGGCGGGGGGCGGCGGGGTGCGGTAGCCCAGCTCCGTGCACGGGCTGCCGTCCTCCCGCAAGCAGCTCGGCCTGCACTGGGCCGCCTCGCCGTCCACCTTGCTTTTCTGTGGTCAACAAGCAGCACACACGCTCACACACACACACACACACACACATTCACACTCAGACCTATAGGGAGGAGGAATGAGGAAGGGCAAGGAGAGGAACGCGCTGTAGATGTGGCTGCGAATTGTCGGACCCCGAGGGGTGCTCCCTCCCGCTCGAGCGGAGACCCCCGTCCGGCAACACGCACGCATAGCCCCCCCCCTAGAATTACACCCCAGGAATTCGAAGGGACATATAGGTATGAGTGTGAGTGGTCAGCTCTTGATTTTGGGGAGTCGACTCCTGGGAGGTCTTCGTAGGAACGGTAGTGGGCCATCGAGCCCGATGAGGGTGCTAGGAGGTAACTACTGGGAGGTCTTCGTCGGCAGGATTAGGCAGGATTGAGCCCCAGTGGGGAGCTGTTGCGCCGGATGCGGCCGCGGATTAAGCGGGATTGACCCGGATTCAGCGGGATTAAGCCGGCTTGAGCGGGATTAGGGCGGATTAACCTGGATTAAGCCGGACTTCGGACCAGGGCGAAGTCAGAATTTGACCTCCCAGGAGTTGCATCCGAAAGGGTGCCACTGTAAGTCGAAGCCAGGACGAGGATAAAATCGAGTGAGGATACATCGGGAATCTCTGAGATCCGGCGGCTCTTGAACATGTCTCGGGCGCCGCGGCCTTCGCTCTGAGAGCGTTCCAGAACGCTCTAGAACGGATGCACCCTCGTCCTGGTCCAGTCCTGTAAGGGGGCCATCGAGCACGATAAGGGTCAAACACTGCGCGGATGAGGCTGGATTCAACCCACAAGATTGAGCGGAACTGAGCGGGACCAAGCGGGAATATGCCGGACTAAGCCGGGCTTCCACGGATATGCCAGATGCTGAATTTACCTTCCCGAACCTCGTAGCACTGGAGGCCGCTGGTGGCGCAGCACTTGCTCTCGCGGCAGTCGTCCGCGTCCCCGGTGCAGTTCGCCTCCGTCCACTTGCCGACGGTGGAAAGCGCCGCGGCCCCGACCTGGCGGCAGCTCCACGGGTCGCCGTCGTCCAGGTCGAAGTACTGGGGCCCGGGGGCGCACTCCGGCATGCACCTCCCGAACGTGCCGTTCTTGGCGAAGCAGGCGAAGCCAGGGTCCTTGCAGCACTTCGAGCCCATGCAGTTGTCGTGGACGCCGTGGCACTCCCCCGGCTCCACGGGCCTGCCCTTGGAGCGCTCGCCGAACTTCCTGCAGCTCCAGTGCTCGGGGTCGACGTCGGCAGGGTCGGCCACGCCAGGGATGCAGCGGGCCCGGCACATTGCCCACCACTCGCTCTTCTCGTAGCACTGCAGCCCAGCATCGGAGCAGCACTTCGTGGACCTGCAGTCCTCGTGGCTGGCAGAGCACCTGGCGCTGGCCGACAGTTGCGTGTGCTGGTGCGTCGAATTGGGGTCCTTGGTGCTGGTTTCCGTGAAGGTGCGACCACGGGCGGCAGAATGCCCAGTCTGGACCTCCTCCTCCTCCTCCTCCTCCTCCTCCTCATCATCATCATCATCCAGGTCTCCCTGGCCATCCGACTCGGTGGTTTCAACGTGATTGTCGAAGGCCTCGTCTACCTGCACCAAGTCATCCTCGTGCATTGAGCACGGGTCTTCCTCTTCCTCTTCCAGAACTGCCCCGTTCTCAAGAAGCCCCTCGACCTCTTGCTTCTCTTCTTCACTCTCCATCTCGGCCTGTAGCTCACGGAGTCTCGCGGCCTTCAGCCGGCGTGCAATTTCTTTGCGGGTTTTACAAGGGTCCTCTTCCAAGGGGGGTCCCATGCCGTCGTCGAACTCTGACACCTCCTCCTGGAGCTTCTTCGCGAGCTCGAACAGCTCTTTCGTCGACATCTTCTCCAACCGCTCCCGACTCAGCGGCCCAGGGGCCTGTAGGCCGTGTCTCTCCTGAAGGCCACCCACATGGGTCAGAGTAGATGGCGTCGGAGATCCGAGAATCGCGCTGCATCGACGATGCATCGGCAACGTCGGCGCATAGGAAAGCGGGCTCCACATCGAGCACCATCGCCGATGCTTCGGTGCTGCGACGCGATCGACCGACCCTTCGAACTGATTTGATTGGCATGAAACAAGCGGGTCCTGACGGAAACAGGCCCTGGACCCCAGCACCTTTTCCCAAGACCAGCCCTTCATCCCGCGTCGTTTTCTGACAGTCCCGCGGCCCGTGGTAGAGGGCCCAGGACATCCAAAAACGGCAAAACTATTCAGGACCCTTTTCCCCTCAGGACCCGCACGCTTCATGGCAAATCTAGGCGGCCTGGATCTCGGGGGACAAATGTACCGATGCCGCTACTCCGCGGACCTCTCCAGGGGTGCGCTCTGACCAGGATCCCGACGAACTCCCAGGACGAGCAGCGGTATCTGTACCTTCACCTCCGCTGGGGATCTGACAAGGGCCCAAGGAGACGCAAATCAATGAGCACAAATTCAAGGAGCCCCCATATTTTCCAGACTTTCTGGATGTCAGTCTTCACCTGCAAATCCTACAGCTTCCCATACCTTCCTGGAAATCCACGTTCACCCGTGTCGATGCCTACCTTTTGCTCTCCTGGCTCTCCTCGGCCAGGCCGGTGACTTCCTGGGCCGCCGTCGCCCCTCTGGCGCCGCCCGGCCTCTGCTGCGCCCAGGCCGAGCGGCACGCGGACGCAGCGGCAACGGCAACCAGCAGCGCGGCCATGGCAACGGTCGGCGCGCGCCGCGCGCACGCGCTCCACGCCGCCGCCGGGGCGCGGGAGGCCGCGGGGGCGAGCAACTGCGAGCGCTCGGGGTCTGGCGCTTCGCAGCGGCCGGCCGCTGCATCCCTCGGCATGTCTCGGGCGGGCGCTACGGGCGTGAGCGCTGCGGGCGCCATCTGGGCGTCACGGCCTGAGGCGTGAGCGCGTGGGGCGCCAGCCAGAACGGCTGTGGAGAGCCTGCTCGGAGAAAGCGGTGGCGATGGCAGCGGTGAGAGCGATGCGCCTCTCCTGACGGCTGCGTGCTGCTGCTCCAGTGCAGGCGATGTGGGGTGGTCCCCGATCACCCCGCCATCGGACGCC
>CAUYUJ010016910.1:80000-89069 GCA_963575745.1 Prorocentrum cordatum
CCGAAAGATCGTTCCAAGACGCCAAAGATGGCCTCCAGACGGCCGTAGCGCCAAGAAACCGCGGGGAGACTCAGGAGACCCTCCAAGGGTTTGAACAAGCAAAAACCTCCCAGGCATTCGTCACCCCAGGGCCTCCTGGAACGCCCCGGCGCCCAATGAATTGGCGAGCTAAAAACGTGCGCCGAGCCAAAGCGGAGGCGCAACTTTGAGAAAATTTCGCTCGGCGCCCACGCGAGAAGGTCATTTCATTCACTTCGAGCGGGGGGGGGTGTGCCGCGCCCAATTCTTGCCATGCACTTTTGCGGGGTGGACGACAAGAACAGCTATGTGGGCAAGCGAAAATCAGCATGGCATTGCTTCTGACAAGTTAGGTGGCCCCTTCCGCCTTGGGGTTGCCCCAGAAGTCCGCGCGCGATGTGCGCCGCGCCCCATTCCTGCCACGCATTTCGCATCGTCGACGACAAGACAGGCCATGATGAAAGGAAAAACGGCAACCCTGTATTGTTACCTAACAGCGAAGACTGATAGGTTTCTAGTAGTGTCAAAAGAGGTCACAGATCACTCCACAGGGGGGTCCGGGCAGGTGTTGGGAGTTGCCGGGCGGGCCTGTGCCGAGCTCGTTTTTCACCAACAGTCACACACTTCGTGCTCTTCGAGTTCCCAGAACTCCATTCCCAGGCTCATTCTGAAGGGCCGGATGCAACAGTCACACACTTCGTGCTCTTCGAGATCCCAGAACGCCATTCCCGGGCCACCTTTAGAATAACCGGATGCAACAGTCACACACTTCGTGCTCTTCGAGATCCCAGAACGCCATTCCCGGGCCACATTTAGAATAACCGGATGCAACGGTCACACACTTCGTGCTCTTCGAGTTCCCAGAATTCCACTCCCGGGCCACATTTTGGATGCCCGGAGCCAACTGTAGGCCACTTCGTGCTCTTCGAGTTCCCAGAATTCCACTCCCGGAACTCCACTCCCGGCCACATTTTGGATGCCCGGAGCCAACTGTAGGCCACTTCGTGCTCCTTCGATTTCCCAGAAAACTTCATGTCCCGGCCACATTTTGAGGCCCGGGATCCAACTGTAAAAGGCCACTGGTCGTGCTCTTCGAGTTACCAGAAAGCCCCTTCCATTCCCGGGCCACATTTTGACTGCCCGTAGCCCACTGTAGGCAACTTCGTGCTCTTCGACTTCCCAGAACTCCCACTCCTGGGCCACATTTTCAGCAGGGGCAAGAGCACGACGAGGAGGAGGACGAGCAAGACCAGGAGGACGAGGACGAGCAGGAGCAGGACGAGGAGCAGGAGGAGCAGGAGAAGAAGGACGAGCAGGAGGAGGAGGAGGAGGACGAGCAGGAGGAGGAGGACGACCAGGAGGAGGAGGACGACCAGGAAGAGGAGGACGACCAGGAAGAGGAGGAGGAGGAGGAGGAGGAGGGGAGGGGGAGGAGTACCAGGAGGAGGAGGAGGAGGAGGAGGAGGAGGAGGAGGAGGAGGAGGAGGAAGAGGAGGAGGAGGAGGAGGAGGACGAGGACGAGGAGGAGGAGGAGGAGGGGGGGGGAGAGTACCAGGAGGAGGAGAACGAGGACCACCAGGAGGAGGAGGAGGAGGAGGAGGAGGAGGAGGAGGAGGAGGAGGAGGAGGAGAGAACACCAGGAGGAGGAGGACGAGCAAGACGAGGAGGACGAGAACGAGGACGACCAGGAAGAGGAGGAGGAGGAGGAGGAGGGGAGGGGGAGGACTACCAGGAGGAGGAGGAGGAGGAGGAGGAAGAGGAGGAGGAGGACGAGGAGGAGGAGGAGGAGGAGGAGGAGGACGAGGAGGAGGAGGGGGGGAGAGCACCAGGAGGAGGAGAACGAGGACCACCAGGAGGAGGAGGAGGAGGAGGAGGAGGAGGAGGAGGAGGAGAGAGCACCAGGAGGAGGAGGACGAGCAAGACGAGGAGGACGAGAACGAGGACGAGCAGGAGGAAGAGGAGGAGGAGGAGGAGGAGGAGGAGGAGCAGGAGAAAGAGGAGGAGGAGGAGGAGGAGGCAGGCTGAGGCTGAGGCTGTGACTGCGACTGCCGTTGCCGCTGCGACTGTCATCGCGAATGCGACTACGACTGCGAGAACAGCAGAATTCGACAACTGGATTTTCATCTGAATCTTAAGGGGAATGCTTTCAGATATGCTTCTACACATCGCTGTTAGGTTGCTTTGCCGGGATAATTTTTTACAGTCAGGATGGGAGGGCCCGCAGCCCGCATGGACGTCCGCGCGCGATGCGCGCCGCGTCCCATTCCTGCCACATATTTCGCACCGTCGGCGACAAGGCAGGCCATGCTGAGAGGAAAAAACGGAGACTTTGTATTGAATTTTTACAATCAGGATGGGCGGGCCCGGATCGACGGCCGCGCGCGATGTGCGCCGCGTCCCATATGTGCGCCGCGTCCCACTGCTGCCACATATTTCGCACCGTCGGCGACAAGGCAGGCCATGCTGAGATGAAACAACGAAGACGTTGCATTAATATTTTACACTCAAAATAGGCGGGCCCAAATTAACTGCCGCGCGCGATGTGCGCCGCGTCCCATTCCTGCCACGCTTTTCGCATCGCCGACGACAAGAAAGACGATGTTGAGAAGAAAAACGGCCACTTTGTATTGATTTTTACCTAACAGCGAAGACTGATAGGTTTCTAGTTGACTCAAAAGAGCTCACAGATCACTCCACAGGGGGGTCCGGGCAGGCGTTGGGAGTTGCCGGGCGGCAGGGGGCCCCGCTCGTTTTTCACCAACAGTCACACACTTCGTGCTCTTCGAGTTCCCAGAACTCCATTCCCAGGCCACATTCTGGAGGGCCGGATGCAACAGTCACACACTTCGTGCTCTTCGAGTTCCCAGAACTCCATTCCCGGGCCACATTTTGAATGCCCGGAGCCAACTGTAGGCCACTTCGTGGTCTTCGAGAGAACTCCATTCCCGGGCCACATTTTGGATGCCCGGAGCCAACTGTAGGCCACTTCGTGCTCTTCGAGTTCCCAGAACTCCATTCCTGGGCATGATTTTGAATGCCCGGAGCCAACTGTAGGCCACTTCGTGGTCTTCGAGTTCCCAGAACTCCATTCCTGGGCATGATTTTGAATGCCCGGAGCCAACTGTAGGCCACTTCGTGGTCTTCGAGTTCCCAGAACTCCATTCCTGGGCATGATTTTGAATGCCCGGAGCCAACTGTAGGCCACTTCGTGTTCTTCGAGTTCCCAGAATTCCCGGGCCACATTTTGAATGCTGAGGCAGGCTGAGGCTGAGGCTGAGGCAGGCTGATGCTGAGGCAGGCTGAGGCTGAGGCTGAGGCTGATGCAGGCTGAGGCTGAGGCAGCCTGAGGCTGACGCGAGGCTGAAGCAGACTGAGGCTGAGGCAGACTGAGGCTGAGGCTGAGGCAGGCTGAGGCTGAGGCAGGCTGAGGCTGAGGCTGAGGCAGGCTGAGGCTGAGGCTGTGTCTGTGACTGCCGTTGCCACTGCGACTGTCATCGCGAATGCGACTACGACTGCGAGAACAGCACAATTCTACAACTGGATTCTCATCTGAATCTTAAGGGGAATGCTTCCAGATATGCTCCTACACATCGCTGTTAGGTTGCTTTGCCGGGATAATTTACAGTCCGGATGGGAGGTCCTGGATTGGGCCGCTATCGACCGGAATACGAGGTAGGTGGGGGTATATTCTAATAAGGAACATGGATGGGGGTGTGGGGGTGTGGGGGTGGGGAGGTGGGGTGGGGGGTGTCGGGGTGGGGGGGGTGGGTGGGGGGGGGGGAAGGGGGGTGGGGTTTTGCAAGGGTGCGGGGGCGCGGGGGCGCGTGGGTGCGTGTGCGTGTGCGTGTGCCTGTGCGTGTGCGTGTGCGTGTGTGTTCCCCCCTCCTCGGCCGCCCCCGCTCTCGCCGCCCGGAGGCAGCGGGCGCGCGCGGCGCCAGAGGGCCGCCCACCCGGGGACGAGGGGGCGGGGCACGGGCCCGGGCAGCCCGAGCTCGGCGGCGAGCGAGGAGGAGGAGGAGGAAAAGGAGGAGGAGGAGGAGGAGGAGGAGGGGGAGGAGGAGGAGGTGGAGGAGGAGGGGGCGGAGGAGGTGGAGGAGGAGGAGAAGGAGGAGGAGGAGGGACTTCTCAGAAGCCCTCGCGCCTTCTGGGGAGCTTTGTTTCATCCTCGGGGAAAGCTCTTAGAAACTTCCCAGATGGGTGGGGGGATGTCCGAACCTTCTAAGAAGGCCTTCTCCTTCTCACTTGTACCCCTCGCTCGCCGCCGACAAGATGCCCCTGCGCGTGGGCGGGAGCCCGAAAGGCGCGGGCGACGACGGTCACAGCAGGGCCCAAAGACGTCCCCAAGATGCGCCCACAAGGGCCCCCCAGAGATCCGAGGATGTGATGTGTTCAATCCACTTCTTATTTTTCTGGATTTCGGCCTACGGGGCACGTTATCGGGCCAGGGGACCATCAAAACTGGATCTGGGACGAAAATCCACCCCCAGGGAAGGGGCCGGGCCGCGGATTCAAAAATCATGGCGGCGAACGTCTGGGCCCCCAGGACAGCCCCGAAAGGCCAGAATCGTCCTCCAGGCTCCCACCCGCGCCCTGGCAAGAAGCCCCCATGCCAGGCAGGAGGACAGGGGCCACCAGCGAGGAGCGCCGACGGCTGCCCACGCCCGCGTCGAGGCGAGGGAATAGCCTGCGGAGTGGGCGGTGGAAATGCGAAGTACGAAACGAACACGAGTACATTGCCAACATCACGAGGAATCGCACAACTTCCTGACTGCGACCCACCACGCGGTGGCCGAAGAAACGGTGTCCTGCCATAGCGCCAGAAGGGCCTCCCCACCCCCAGCTGCTTCGCAGGAGTGCCTGTAAACTTCCTTGGGCCACGTTGCTCCAGAGGAAACAACAAAACAAATACCGAGACCGCTGCTCTGCAAGTCTCGAAGACTGACAGAACACCCTCCGGCAGAAGTTCTTTAGTGAGAGCTGCCAGGGGCACTCTCCAACACCACGACCAACCGAATGTATCCGGCGAAGCGCACGTCGATTGGCGAAACCGCCTGGGGACTGCACAGGAAATGCCAATGTCGAGTGAAGCGTTCTCTGCATTACCAAGGGCCTCTCCTGGGGTGCGACGTGACAGGATTTCGAAGCGGATCCAGCCGCCGAGACGACGGAGGGGCACCGGAATCCGCCCCTCCCCTGAGGTGGTCTTCAGGGCATCCCCCTGGGTGGGCGGGCTCTCGAGCGAGAGGAGAGCGACTCCCATCCGGAAGGTCGCCCCCCCCTTGCACCCCCACCACGGTGCCATGACACGCCGTGCGCTGACCTCGAAATCCCAAAAGACCTCACCGCACGGTCCGTAACCACACTGTCTTTGCATCGTGGAGGTCCAGGTTGCCCGAAACATCCTCGGAGAGCGACCTGAGGCCCAAAGCCGCGTGGTCACCCCGAATCTCAACTGGCCCACCACACCAGCCCTCCTCCGAATGATTGGCTTGTGGGCGTGAGAACTCGGGTCTTTGGCGGCCGTCCGAGGCGATCCGCGCAGCTGCTGGAAGGCACCCCGAGGAAACCCGCAGGCACCGACGAACACGCCAGAAGACCGACAGAAGTGTGGCCACCGATCTCCGCACCTCCCGGGGGCCCCCGCCACTCTCTCTGGGGAGCCGGGCCGCCGGGGCGCGCCGCGCGGGGAGCGGTCCTTGCCAGATGGCCACCGCGGCCTCCCATGAGCTCGCCCTCCCGCACGTGCTGGCTCGGGCCGGCCCCCCGGGCGGCCAGGCGGCCGGACGTGGGCGCAGGCCAACTGCGCACCGATCCTGGCTTGGCCCCATCGGCGTCGGGTCCCAAGATTGGTGTAGGTGTACCGCCGCCGCCGTGGCCCCAAGAGGCCAACATCATTGATTTTCCTGTCGCTTTTGGAAGATGTCGGCGTTCTCGCCACTTCGGCTTCCAGACGCTCCCAGAGGGCCCTGGAGGCCCGCAAGACCGGCCCAAGCTGGCCTCCAAAAAGGCCCCCAAACGGCCCTGAAGGGCCCCAAACGGCAGAAGAGGCGCCCAGAACGGCCCAAGAGGGCCCAAAGACACCCAAAAAGGGCTCGAGAGAGGGACCACAGACCGAACATCCGAGCCTTCCGCCCCAAGAAGCCCCCAGGAGGCACCAAGCTGCACCCGCCGCCCCTCTGTCCCCCGGGCAGGCCCACCATTAGGAGTGGTGCCAGCGGTGCGGGTGGTCGCACCTGCACGGCGCTAGGCTGCGAGGAGAGCCCTCTTTCCTCTGCCCCCCTCTGGCCATCGCTCGAACGTCCATTCCCTGTGCTTTTGTTCGGTTTCGTGCGTGGTTTTTTTTCGCGAAACGATCAAGGGTGCTCCTCGATGGTCCTCGCCGAAAGAGAAATGCACACGTCCGAGCGATGCCAAGCCCTTCTCCCTCCTCGCTGCCACCTCGCGGACAGGTCTGCCTTCGTGCCTTGCGCCAGGCCTGCGGTCGGCCCAGCCGAGTGCGTCGGCCCGCCCGCTACGCGCCTGTCGCGGCACCGAGGTGGCAACCGGTCTGGGTTCGGTGGCCCTTCTGGGCCATTGCCCGCCTGGACTAGCTACTGCTGCTGTCCCTGGCGGCGCTGGGTGTCCTGTTCCAGCAGCCAGGACGTAGGCATCCTGCTGCTGAGCATCTGACGTGTGGGGACTTGGGGGCTCGCTCGGGGCCGTGCTGGAGGCCATCGATGAAAAGAGGACGAGGACGATAACCAGCCTCGATCCCATCCCTATCCCTGAGATTGACAAGCTCCCAGCGATGGCATTCGTAGGGATGCGCCGTCTTAAACCAGACGAGTGGTTGAGATCAGCGCCGCGACCAAGTGATGCCAATCCCAGGGGCAGGGAGGCCGAGGTGAAGCGAGGCCGAGGCGTCTCGGCCGCCAGCCGCCCAGCCACCAGGGGAGGCCGCCCGAGGGACTCAGCGCCGAGTTGCACATGGGCACGTCCGGGCGCACGAGGGCGGCCTCGGGGCAGCGGGGGTCGTCGTCGTCGTCGGAGAAGGAGGGAGGGGACCTGGGTTGGAGGGTCAGGAGGGGGAGCAGAAGAAGAACGCGGGTGAGGCGGTCTCGCTGCAAGCTGGCAGGCCTCCCTCGCCGTCCTCCCTCGCCCCTCGCACCATCCAGGCCTGATGTCTCTCCGGCGGCCCTGCTCGGCACCCGCACGAGCGCGCGCGGGCGCTGGCTGATTCCACGAGCGAGGCGCCCCTTATCGTATCCATATGTGACGTCATACACAGAATCCCCCGCACTTGCAGATAAGAGTGAGGGAGCGGCAAGGACGTCGGCAGTCTGCGAGGCTCTGAAGAAGCCCGCCGCAGGCGCCTAATTTTTAAAAGTTATGCAATGAGCCCGCCGCAAGCGTCGATTTTTCGGGATGGGTCGCGGGTGGGTCACGGGTGGGTCGCGGGCCGGGTCGCGGGTGGGTCGCGGGCTTCGGTGACGTCAAAAGGTGGATGCGCAGGAGGGGAGGAGGAGGAGAAGCACGAGCAGGAGGCAGAGGGGTGAGAGAGGGGGAGGAGGGGGAGGGAGGGAAGGACGACGACAGAGAGGAGCTGGGAGTGAAGGAAGATAAAGAGGCGGGAGAGGAGGAGCATCAGCAGCAGAAGGTGGAGGAGGAGAAGGGAGGAGGAGAGGGGAGGAGGACGACGACGACGACAACGACAACGAAAACGACTGCGGCAACAATGTCGACGACGGCGGCGGCGACGACGACCGTGAGTCCTTCAGCTGCGACAGCGTGGCCCCGGCGTGCTCCTTAGGCGTGCGCTCCCGCGCCGCGGGCGCGGAAGCGCGGGGCCAGGCTGCGAGACCGCGAGGAGGCACTTGGCCCACGAAGAACGAAGAGGGATCGGAAGGGAGGGGAAGGGGGGGGAAGAGCAGCTCGAGATTCGATGCCCAAAGATCGACTTTCAAGGTTCGAGGCCCGGGAAGGGAGGCCTCTCAGAAGGGACCAGCGCCTCACAAGCAACCCCAAACAGTAGGCCGCTGTACCCTCGATGGTAAGCGTTTCTTTATGTTCGGCGATGACGGGCGTCATGGGGGGAGGGGAGGGCGGGGGGGGGTATGACGTAACGCCCCGCCCCCCCCCCCGCCGTGTGGTTCCGGCACCACAGCCGCGCCCGCGCGCACGACGCGACGAGCGACAAGCGACAAGCGACGACGACGACGACGACGACGACGCGAGCAGCATGTAGGTGGCGATCTGCCCCCCCGCGCCTGTGTAGACCACAACGCTCGCGTGCACCACAGCGCGCGTGTCCACCACAGTGCCTGCGTAAATCGCAACAACCGTGTGCAACGCAGCGCCTGTGTACACTGCAGTGGTTGCGGACACTACAGCGCTGGTGTACATGTGCACACCGGAGGCAACCATGTGCAACACAGCGCCTGTGTACACCACAATGCTTGCGTGCATCGCGGCGCCTGTGCACGCCACAGCGCCTGTCTACACCACAGCATCCGCGTGCAACGCAACGCTATTGTACACCACAGTGCCTGCGTACATAGGACAAGTAGAAAGAGCCTGTACGTCAGGACCTGCTGCGGAAGCGCCACGCCAGGAAAGTGCTGATAATCGAATGCGACGTTTTTTTCCCTCGTCCTTTCTCCTCCACTTCCACCTCCTCCTCTCCTCCTCCTCCTTTTTCTCATCTCTTCCTCCTCCTCCTCCTCCTCCTCCTCCTCCTCCTCCTCCTCCTCCTCCTCCTTACCCCCTGTCGTGCGGGTTGGCGCTGCAGCGCACGTGCGCAACTCAGCGTGAACCGCAGAATGTCTATTGTATGGGTCCACTTGGTTCTCGGACGGCCAATTTAGCTGGAGCCCGCCAGACGCAGATGGGAGGAGTTACGGTGATGCGGGCGAACTCGGAAGGACTCGTAGATTCCCCTTGCGCTCCCTGGTCCATAAGGATTATGTTCTGGTGTTTTCGGAGGAATCCACAAACGCTACTACTACTACTACCACCACCACCACCACCACCACCACCACCACCACCACCACCACCACCACCACTACTACTACT
>CAUYUJ010016910.1:89169-221669 GCA_963575745.1 Prorocentrum cordatum
TACTACTACTACTACTACTACTACTACTACTACTACTACTACTACTACTACTACTACTACTACTACTACTACTACTACTACTACTACTACTACTACTACTACTACTACTACTACTACTACTGCTACTACTACTACTACTACTACGACTGTTACTACTACGCCTGCTACTACTACTACTACTACTACTACTACTACTACTACTACTACTACTACTACTACTACTACTACTACTACTACTACTGACACGTAGTTTCGCCGAGCCTGCTTTTTCCGCGTGGTTCGCTTCAGCCGCGGTCCTGTTCCGCCCGGTCCGGGTCGGCCGTGGTGCTGTTCCGCCCGGTCATCTCCCGCCGGGTCCGTTTCCGACGAAGTCCTGTTGCGCCTGGTCCTGTTCCGCCCAGTCTGGTTTCGTTGAGGCCAGCGCTCAGGCGGTGGCCGCGGCGCCCCTCGCGCGGCGGAGCCGGGTTTGGGCGGAATTGGTCCTGGGCGGAAAAGGTCCTCGGCGAACTGGTTTTCGGCGGAACCAGTCTTCGGCGGAACCGGCCTGCGGCGGAACCGGGCCTCGGCGGAACCGGTCGTCGGCGGAATCGGGCGCGGCGGAACCGGCCCTCGGCGGAACCAACGTTATATCTATGGGGCCACGAAACGTGTGAGAGGTGTGACCACATGGGCGCGGCGGGCGCACGCGAGCGCCGCAGACATAGTAATCTTTGGTGGAGCCCCCTATGAAGCCACGAAGCGTGTGAGGAGTGTGACCAAGTAGTCGCAGTGGGCGCATCCGAACGCTGGCATTTGCGACTACGGTGAGGCTCCCACTGGGGCCACGAAGCGTGTAAGAGTGTGCACACCTGGGCGCGGTGGGCGCATGCGAGCGTTGGTATTTGGGTGTTCGGTGGGCTCCCTATGGGGCCACGAAGCGTGAGGGGTGTGCCGACATGGGCGCGGTGGGCGAGTGCAAGCGCTGGCATTTGGGCCTTCGGTGGAGGCCACATACGGGGCCGCGAAGCGTGTGATGGGGCGTGCCAAACTGAGCGCGGTGGGCGCATGCGAGCGCTGGCATGGGAGCCTGCGGTGGAGCTCCTATGGGGCCACGAAGAGCGCGCGGGGTGTGCCAAAATGGGCTCGGTGGGCGCATGCGAGCGCTAGAATTGGGGCACTCGGTGGAGCTCCCTATGATTGAGGCCACGAAGCGTGCGAGGGGTGTGCCAAAATGGGAGCGGTGGGCGCACGCGAACGCTGGCATTGGGGCCTTTTCCCTGTTGCATCAAAGCGCGGAGCTCGCTGTGAGCCCCGTCCGCACGAGGCACCGGGGTATGGGGCGTCACCTGGGGCGCCCCCGCGGGGCACCCTCCTGGCCGCGCCGACCCCAAAAAAAGGACAAGGCCGCCCCTCCCCTGCGTCCCGCCCGCCGCTGGGCTGAGGCTTACGCCTGCTCGACCGAGCTGCTTAGGTTTGCAACGTCACCAAGGGCGCCCACGCGGGGCACCCTCCTGACCGTGCCGACCCGAAAAAAAAGGGTCAGTCCACCGTGGCCGCTTTCTCAAGGCCCTGGGCGGGACGCCCTGCACGGCGCTGGCAGGCCTCCAGCTCACGGACTCCAGCATCAGCCGAAGGTTCGCGCTGAGCTGAAGCTCGTGGCCAAGCGCCTGGCGGAGGAGGCCGTCGGCGAGCTCGAAGCACGCGCCGAAGCCGTCCTCCGAGGCCGCAGCTCCGACAACAGCAGGCGCCGCCACGGCACGCGCCGTGTCCAGCTCCGCCGCCGCCTTCGCCCGAACGCGCCGCGGCCCGCGCCGCCGCTGCGCAGAA
Organism: Prorocentrum cordatum; assembly: GCA_963575745.1. Lineage (NCBI taxonomy): Eukaryota > Dinophyceae > Prorocentrales > Prorocentraceae > Prorocentrum > Prorocentrum cordatum. The sequence continues at coordinate 90,976 of CAUYUJ010016910.1, forward strand.
GCGCAAGCCGGGCCGTCGTTCTCGATGTCGCCGCCGAAGTCCAGCGCAGCAGCGGCCTCGCCGCGCTCCAAGGCAAGAGGCCTGTCGAGCGAGGCGGCCGCAACGCCGTCGTCGTCGACGTCGATGTCGTCGCGGTCGACGAGGCCGTCGCCCAAAGAGGACCGCGCCAGCAGCCGCCCCTCCAGGCGCCGCGGCGGCACGCGCCGCCGTCTGCGCCGTCCAGGGAGCTTCCGCGCCATCCCCAGGAACCCCAGCCCCGCCACCGCGAGCGCGCTCGTTTGAGCGCCGAGCTGAGAGCCGCTCGCGCCGACGGCGGCGCCGCTCGCGCTTCGCCGCCGGCGCTGCCGCGCTCCTCTCATCCTCGTCGTTCGTGTTCGCAACGCCCGCCTCACCAGCGCCATCGCCCGCAGGCCGAGGCCGCGCGACCGCGGCGGCCGCCGCGGCCACGACCGCCCGCGCGAGCGCGACTGCGCCGACGGCAGGACGCGGTGCCCCAGCAAGGTGCGCCCCGCGGACCGCTGCTTCCGCGAAGCTGGTGGCGTCCGCGGCGCGGATGGCTCCTCTAGGCAACGACATCCCCGGCCCGGGCCCCCGGAGGAGGCGCGCCGGTGGCGGCGACGGCCGTGCGGTCGCTTGAGCCAGACGGGCTTGAGCCAAAGTAGCTTGAACCAAAATGGCAGTCGGGCCTTCGGTGGAGCTCCCTATGGGTCCACGAAGTTTAACGTGTGAGGGGTGTACCAAAATGGCCGTGGTGGGCGCACGCGAGAAGCTGGCATTTGAGCCGTCGGCGGAGCTCCCTAGGGGCCACGAACCGTGTGGGCGGGCGTACCAAAATTGGCACGGTGGGCGCATGCGAGCGCTAGAATGTTGGCCTTCGGTGGAGCTCCCTATGGGGCCACGAAGCGTGTGAGGGGGGTGCCAAGAGTGAACGGGGTGACGGGAGGAGGGTGGAGGGGGAGGAGGAGGGGAGAGGAGAGGAGAGGAGAGGAGAGGAGAGGAGAGGAGAGGAGAGGAGAGGAGAGGAGAGGAGAGGAGAGGAGAGGAGAGGAGAGGAGAGGAGAGGAGAGGAGAGGAGAGGAGAGGAGGTGGGACGCGGGACGTTGCCTCGTCAAAGCGAAGACCCAACACCACAGGATGGTTGGGACAAAACATCAGCCCAAAGAATAGCGCAAGGTGCCGCACCAAAAATACTGTGTGCGCCAGGAAATACATGTTCCGCCACAGTTTCATCTGTCCAAGGGAAAACGCAACCTTCCACGCCAGGAATAGAGTCTGCAGTGGGCATAGCGTCTGCACAAAGAATAGTGTTTGCGTCAAGAAATGCGTCTGCGACAAGACAACCACTTCGCCGGGAATAGCGTCCGCGCCGGGAATAGCGTCTGCTCCGGGAATGGCGCCTGCGCCAGCAACAGCGCCTTCGCCGGGACTAGCGTCTGCGCCAGGAATCGCCAAGAATCGCGCCCGCGCCGGGAATAGCGCCTGCGCCAGGAATAGCGTCTGCGCCGGGCATAGCGTCCGCGGCGTGCATGAATAACGTCTGCGCCGGGAGAAGCGTCCGCGCCAGGAATAGCGTCTTCGCCAGGAGTAGCGTCGGCGCCAAGAATAGCTTCTGCGCCGGGAATAGCGCTTGCGCCAGGAATCGCGTCTGCGCCAGGAAGAGCGTCTGCGCCAAGCACGCACTGCCGCGTGCCCTTCGAGCAGACCACCCCCAACCTGTTGGAATAGCGTCTGCGCAAGGAATAGCGTCTTCAAGGGCGATTGCGTCTTCAGCTCGAATTGCGCCTTCACGCGCATTTGCATCTTCACCTCTGCTAGGGCAAAGTCGTCTTCAAGCGGAATAGCGTCTGCGCCCGCGCGATTGACCTCGTCCAATTGCGTCTTAGAAAAGCCGATGTGTTATGAGATCGGCGACTGACAACTGGGGAGGGAAGAAAAGAGAAACGAGAAGGAGGGCGGAGGAGGAAACGGGAGGAGGAAATGGCAGGAGGCGGAGAGAGAAGGCGGGGAAACGTGGGAGAAGATCAGACGAGAGAGGATGGGAGTGGCAGTGGAGTGAACAATTGCGCGGAAACTTGGGGGGGGCGCTTCAGATTCACTCGCCATGCGGGGGCCCTTCATCGAAGCGCCACCCCTGAGCTAAGGCCCGCACCCACAAACTCACCCTGACGGGAGCACAACATCTACCCACGGAAACACTGACCGTGGCCGAGAACCCAAGTCTCAGGATCGGTGGACAAGCCCTCCTGACCTCGCCAGGGAAGCACATACACAGACCCTGCGAGCAGGGTTCGCTTGGCCGGGGTCGGTGGAGGTGAACACCTCGACCTCGTTCGACTCGGCTTCTTCGCGGGCCCGGCCCCTTTGAACTCTAGATCCCTGTCCGGCGTTTCCGAATAATTGGGTCGCTGTTGATGCAGTCCTGTGGTCTGGGAGAGAACCTCGTGACGCCGAAATAAACGAGAACCCCCAGGCGCGATGCTCCAGAGTCGCCAAAGGTCTGGGTGCCCACGGGAGGAGCTCGAGGTGTACACCACGTTGGTTGGTCGTCCAAGGAGCTCGGTGCTTAGAGACTCCCCAACTGCCGAACCTGATGGACGCCGCAGCGTCTATACACCGCATTGTTTCGCCGAGTTCCTTGGCTCCGTGGCCGACCAACCGACGCGGTGTATACGTCGAGCGCCTCCGAGGGTAGCTGGCGCCCCCCGACCTGTTGCATGCCAGGAGCGCCATGCTGTGCATGGCCCTGGCGTCCGCCGGGTCCGGCTGCCGCAGCGCGGCCGCGCCCACCAGGCTAAGCGCGTGCCTGGGTGCACTGTCGCTCAGGGCTGAACCTAAACGGTGTTTTTCGTTTTCGTTTTGTTTTCGTTTTCCCTCGTTCTGTCTCCAATCCGCCTTTAACACAAAACGAAATCGAAACGATAACGGACCACGAAATCGCCAAAACACCGTTCAGGTCCACCCCTGCTGTCGCTTGCTCTCTTCCCGCCACGCTGCTGCTGACTGTTCCTTTTTTTCCGGGGGGGGAGGGGAGCGCCCAAACGGGGGGGGGCGAAATCATGGCACGAGGCACGTGCGCTGACGACGAAGGGGGGAAGAGGTTGTGGGGAGGCGGGGGGGGCGGCAACGCGTTTACCCTGACGATGTGCCCAGACTTTGCGCAACGCGTGGCCGAAATAGCTGAGTAGACTTTATGTAGGGGGGGGAAACGTGGTGATGGCTATATGTTCTGCGAGCGTTACTTGGGAGGCTCGCGAACTGCGCGATTCGCAGGACACCGATCGATTGACAAAGGCTTGATGGGGATGAATCGCTATTCCCCTGAATCGAAGGGAGCGAAGGGCGAAGACTATGAGGAGAAGGCGGACGAGGCTCTTGAAAAATCAGCGGGGCAGCAGCAAGAGGACATGGCAACAGGAAGGAAATGACGACGAGAGAAAGGTACAGGAAGGAAAGATATGTTGCTTCGAAGCGCGCCACCTAACAGTTATGGTCAGTAAAAGAACTGCGCGAGGCCGAGCTGCTTTGCCAACTGCTGGGCCTTTCCCCTTCATTCTCCAACGCGGGATTAAACGCGCGCAGGCTCGTCGGGAAGTCTAATCTGAATCTTCCTCGGACGTCATTATGCTGGAACCCCTCGGAAGTGGCGACGGTTTCGCAGACCGCGGCCCCCCAGGGATAGCGAGGTTTAATACGAATCCGCTGCGACGCCATTCTGCTGGCCCCCCCCAGCAGCCCTCGAAAGTGGCGACAGTTCCGCAGAGCGCAGCCCCCCAGGGATGGCGAGGTGTAATTTCGATCCGCGTATGGCGTCAATGTGCTGGCCCCCCAGCAGCCCTCGAAAGTGACGACGGCTTCGCAGGTCACAGCACCCCCAGGGATGGCGAGGTCCAATCTGAATCCGCGCATGTCGTCACTGGGGACAGTTTCGCAGATCGCAGCCCCTCAGGGACAGCGAAGTCCAATCTGAATCCGCGCATGGTGCCACTGCGCTGCTCCCCACCCCCCCAGCATCCTTTCAAAACGGCGACAAGTTGGCAGACCGCAGCACCCCAGGGATGGCGAGGTTTCATACGAATCCGCGTACGACGCCACTCTGTTGCCCCTCCCTAACCATCCTCCAAAGTGTCTCAGTCACCCACACACACACACACATCGCGAGGAATCCGCGTAAGACGACACTGTGCTGCCCCCCCCCCAGCAGCCTTCGAAACTAGCGAGCGTTTGATAAATCGCAGCCCCCCAAGGATGGCGAGGTCGAATCTGAGTCCGCGTATGCCAACACCGCGTTGGCCCCCCACGCAGCTCTCGAAAGTGGCGACGCTTTCGCAGACCGCAGCCCCCCAGGGACGGCGAGGTCTAATCTGAGTCCGCGCATGGCGTCACTGTGCTGCCCACCCCCGGCAGCATTCGAAAGTGGCGACAATTTCGCATATCGTAGCCCCCCCGGGGGCGGCGAGCTCGGAGACAGGCACAAGAAAGATACGAGACAAGAGTAGAGAGAGAGGGAGAGAGAGACAGAGAGAGAGAGAGAGGAGTGAACGAACAACAAACACGAGAGAGAGAGAGAGGCGCTCTAGCCCAAAGAGAACCCAACAACTGAGGGTTGGGAAACGTAAGGGGGGGCCACGACATCCGCGAAGACCTCACGACCACGGCCATGAGATCCACACCCCGAAATCACCACCACCCTCTTGGCAGCCCCCCGACTCTTGGCAGGCCGCAGAAGCGGCCCTTCCAAGGAGGGCGAGGAGGGATCGGAGGCTTCCAGGGAGAAGGCCCCCCGGCACCCTGCACCTCGCAACCTGCCTTCTTAATCCCACCAGCCCTATAGGGCGTGGGTGGTTTACAGCGTTTCCTCTTCCAACCCCCTTTCTTCCCCGTCGGGAAAGGGGTTTATATCTGCTTCCTATCCGTGAGCTTTCGCAGATCGCAGCCACCCAAAGGATGGCGAGGTCGAAGATGAATCCAAAAGGGGCCCAACTGTGCTGCCCACCCCCAGCAGCCTGGCCCCGTCCCCAGCCGCCTTCGAACATGGCAACAGGGCGCGGCCTCCCCAAGGATCGCAGCCCCCGAGTGGGCACTCGGGAGGGAGGCGGGAGGAGGAGGACGCCGTGGCGACTACAATGCTGCATTCACGAGGGGAGACCCACAACGGAGGGTTGGGAACAATACGAATCACCACCCTGGTGATGCACGCAAGCCTTGCGCAACGTGTGGCCAAAAGAGCTGGGGAACAAATGCTGGGGGTGATAACGGGGCAAGGACCTATAGTTGGTGCGACCGCCACCTGGGGGACACACCGAGCTGCGCAATTCGCAGGGTACCGATCGGTGGACAAAGGCATGATGGAAGCGATTGGTTATTTCCCTGGCTCGAAAGGAAAGAGAACTGACCCCCCAACAGCCACCCAAAATTGATTACAGTTTCCCAGCTCGCACCCCCCAAAAGTAACGGCGAGGTCTAATATGAGTCCGCGGCAGGTACACACGGCGTTGGCCCTCCCAGCAGCATTCGATTAAATCCGGGTGGGGCCCCCGCTACGCTGGCCAACCCAATAAGCCCTCGAAAATAGCGGCAACTTCAAAGATCGCAGCCCCCTTGGATCGCTGCCCCCCCCACCCACCAACCCTCGAAAGTGGCGGCATGTTTGCCCATACCGGCCCCCCCAGGGATGGCGAAGTTTAAATCAAACTCGCGTGGGACCCCAATGTGCTGGCCCCCCTTGGCAGCCCTCGAAAGCAGCGACAACCTCGCAAATCGCATCCCCTCAGGTATGGCGAGGTCGACTCTGACTCTGCGTGTGGCGACGTTGTGCTGCCCCGCCGCCCCCCCAGCAGCCCTCGAGAGTGGCACAAGTTTCGCACATCGCAGCCCCCAAGGGATAGCGAGGTCTAGTCCGATTCTGTCTAGGGAGACGCTGTGCTGTCCCCCCCCGCACCCCTCGGAACTGGCGACACTTTCGCCGATCGCAGCCCCCCAAGGATGGCGCGGTCGACTATGAATCCGCGTATGGCGACATTGTGCTGGCCACCCCAGCAGCCCTCGAAGGTGGCGACAATTTCGCCGATCGCAGCGCCCACTGGGATGGCGAGGTCGAGTGCGAATCCGCGTATGGCGTCAATGTGCTGGCTCCCCCGGAGGCCTTCGAAAAGTGGCGACAGCTTCGCCGATCGCACCCCCCAATGATGGCGAGGTTTAGTTTGGATCCGCGTGTGGCGTCACTGTGGTGGCCCCCGCAGCAGCCCTCGAAAATGTCGACTAATTCGCACATCGCAACGCTCCACAAACGGCGAAGTCAAATATAGTCTGGGTATGGCGACGCTGAGCGCCCCCCCCACCACCACCCCCAGCAGCCCTCGAAACTGGCGACGGCATTGCAGATCGCAGCCCCTGGACGATGGCGTGGTCCAATCTGGTCCGGGCATGGCGATACTGTCCTGGCCCCCCCCTACTTTTGAAAGTCACAGGCGGTGCGCGCCGGTGGGCGCATAAGCAAGACGATTCGTGCACGTCGCACGCTCGTCAAACATGTAAAACGCAGTGCAGATCCACGTTCGTTTGCACTGACAAGCAAGAGGGGGGAGGGGAGAACAGGTGAAGGGAGGGGCGCGAAAAACTAAAGATGACGCGCTTCGGACGCCCACTGTTGACGCGGACGTCCTCTCCTGCGGCGGACGGCCCACGTTCTGGGCGATCCGTCTGCGTTAAAGAGCACAAGCTTCATACATGAATTCAAATCGTAGTTGGCGGCGTCGTTGTACAATTGCTTTTGTCAGCCAAGCAATGTTTGCGACAAGGGTTTCGTTGAAGCTGTCTCTAAAACAGTCTCGTTGCGCACTCTAGATAGGCGCGATGATGGGATGCCCAACGCTCGGCGCACACACCTACAGTGAAATGCGCCCAGACGATCACGATCAACCTTAAGCAGCCAAAGAGAATCCAATAAAAGAAACTTTGCTCAAGGCGACGCTGTCGAAGATCTGATATTCCCGCTTCCACCCAAGACGCGACATTGCCCATGCGGTGTCAAATTACTTGAATGTCCGGCTCGCCTCCCCCAGCCCTCTGGACAATTCGGCTGCAGCCCTCCCGTCGCAAGACACCTGGCCTCCTAGATGCACGGCGTCTCGGACTGTCTTGATATCGCCCCCATCTAGTCTCATAACCATATTGTTCGCGGGCACCTGCATCTGCGCTGTCTCGTCCCAAGTCAAATACAAGCCATAGCTGCGTGCTTCCCCAAATATAGCGTTCAACAATTCTTGGAGGTTCGTCTGGTGCTTAGAAAAACCGCATGCGTCGCTGCATATAACACGTCCCGTGCAATCACATGCGCAAGCTCTCGCTGAAGATGCAACGCGTCAACCGCATCGTGTAGCATGACCGTCTGGACCGCGATGAAAGGGCGCAGGGAGAGACGGCATCCTTGTGCAATGCCGGCGTTCTATCGCGCCTCAGATGAGGTACCAGCACTGTCAGACAACAATATATATATATAGGGTCGCCTAAAAGGAACGCGCCACTTTCGCCATTTCGGGTAGGAACCCGAATATGTGCATAGCTTTGCACATAAGAGCCCGGTTGATTATGTCAAAAGCTTTGGCCCCATCCAACATCAACACCATGATTTCCATCATCGTTGCTACTGTGTGCAAACTCAATCATGCGCCGAGCGAGCATGAGAGCGCCCCCAGTGCAACGTCCAGGTCGAAGGCCACGCTGCGAATCACGCGTGCGCTTCTCTGAGCCTTCGCAAATCAAGCGTATGTGAATAAGCGACGCTAATACGGCGCAACCCATCGAATGCCATGCAATAGGCCTACAACTCTATGGAGGGGCTGCGCCTCCGATTTCTAAAACATAGAACTACTTTAGCTCTTTTCAAGGATTCGGGGATCGATTTCCTGTTCCAGCAGTGGACCAAGCCGTAATGACATAGCACTTGCATATTCATCGCACGTGCGAATCTTCCAAACATATGATGGCATGAAATCTGGACCTGCAGCCTTCCCATACTTCAATCTCTGCAAAACCCCCGGCAACTCACCCACGCAAAAAAAAAAAAAAAAAAAAAAAAACTGTCTGCGCTGATGGGCAAGACTCCCCACTCCCCCCCCCCCCCCCGAGCGGAACATCCCGGTCTGGCTGGAGATTAGGGTGATGACTTTGCCACTGCACTGCCCCTAGATGGTCGATCATGGTCCAGGGTGTCTTTCCGCCGTGCCAGACCAAGTGCCACCCAGCTTCTTGATGTCTACGTGATTGGTTGATTTTGGCCTGCGCAGATACTTTTCTGCTTCCCAGCTGCCGCCACCTGCGACATCTTCCAGCCGGGCTGTGAGACTCTCGAACATGCAAACGGCTTAACTGATCGCGGCACCCCCAAGGACGGCGAGGTTTGATGCAAGTCTGCGCATGGGGCCACTGCGCTGGCTGCTGGCCACCCGCGGCAGCCCTCGAAAAGGGCGACAGCCCCGCAGATCGCAGCCCCCCTGGGGGGGGGGGGGGCGGGAGGGAAGCCACCCAGGGGTGCTTGAGTTCTATATTACAGAACCCGCTGTTCAACAACAATCATCATAGAACCCAAGAGCTATGATCATAACTTAACATGTGCAAGAATAAAGAAAATGGAGATGCACATGCAACTAAGCTTGAGACCCGCACGGCATGCGCAGCGCAAGCGGGGAAAGCGATATAATAAGGAGGAGGAGGAGGAGGAGGAGGGGGGAAAGAAGGGAGCGAGGGAGAAAAGGAACAGGAGGAGGAGGAGGAAGATGAGGAAGAGGGGGGGGAGGAAGAGGAGGAGGAGGAGGAGGAGGAAAAGGAGGTGGAGGAGCGCGACAAGAAGAGACTCTGATGAAGAGGAGGCTTAAAAGTAGAAGAAAGAAGAGGAGGATGAGACGAGTCCACGGCGTCTTCCGTCTTCCCCCCTCCCTCCCGCCATTCCCCCCCCCCTCCTCCCTGACTCTCTCGTGCCCCCCCCCCTGCCTGCCTCGCTGCCTGCGTGCCTGCGTTCCTGCCGACTTGTCTGCATGCTTGCTTGCTTGCCCCCGACCCTCGAGTGCCGCGATCCCCCTTCTCCTCTCCTTATCTTGCTCCTGACCAATCGTGTTCATCATCATCCTCATGTTCTTCGTCTTCCTCCTCCTCCGTTTCACCTCCCCCCATCTCGCCCATTAGTCGCTATCGTCCGCCTGTCTCTATCACCGCCCTTGTTGCTTATTATGATTATTATTATTATTATTATTAGTCGTAGTATTATTATTAGTTGTGCATGTCTAAATATTTCCTCTCGTCTTCCTTCTGCGAACTTCTCTTTCCAGATTGTATGTTCCCTGTCGCGTTCGGACCGGCACCGACGACACCGTTGAATGTCCGAGGGGGCGCCACGGGATGCTCTCACTAGTTGGCCGACGGCATGCGCAGCACAGCGTGGCGCACGTGGTATTCCATTAGAATGTTCAACTGTTGCTTTACCACCTTGATGTCTTTCTCGAGGGTCGTGATCTTCGAATTCATTTTCATCATCTCTGCGGTAGCGTTGTTCAGCGCGATGTGCGCCTCTCGGCCCCCGCACATTCGCCCACTCGTTCTCATTGTCGTTGTCGGCCTCGTCCGTCCTCTCATCCTTCACCTACACCGTCGACCACCGCCGCCGTCGTCGGCGCTGTCATCATCGTGGTCGCGCCACCGTTGCTCACCCTCGTCGCGTTGCACCTCTCAGCACTAAGGTCCACGTGTCCTCCTCCCCCATCTCCTGATCCTACCACCCCGTACCTCCTCATCCATTGATCCTCCTGCCATCCTTTTTCAGACATGTCTCTCCGCGCCTGCTCCATATCTGCTGAACTCGTGGCGGCTGACTCGAGCACCGAGCTGACCGCTTCCATGAGATGGATCGCTGGGTCAAAGGGCTGGCTGTCGTCCGCCTTCTCGTCGTGGCTGTCCGTGTCGATCGAACCGCCCTTGCCGCCCTTGCCCGTCGAGGAGCCGTCGCCACTGCCGCAAGCTGCGCCACTGCCCTTGCCCTTGTTCTTGCCCGCTGCCGCCTCGTAACCGAAGCGCTCGGCGTCCGAGAAGCGAACCGACTTGCAGCTCATGTCGCTGAGGTCGTCGTCGTCGAAATCGTTGTCATCGCCCTTGCCCTTGCCCTTGTCGAGCCTGCTGGCGCCGTCGGCGTCCGCCTCCTCGCCGCGGCTGCGCGACTGAGATCGACAGCCGCGCGCGTCTGCCATCCTGCCTCGAGTGATCTCGCCGTGCCAAGTAACTCAGTTTCTGCGATGTTGGTTTGAGCCAAAATGTTCGACGCGAATGCCTGGATCCAGGAATGTGCCGACTGCGTTTTCGCTGTGCATGGCCGGAGGGGGACCGAAACAGCGTTTAAAACCGAATTCGATATTTCGTAGAACCGCTTCGGGCCTCACCCTGGAACGAAACCAAAACGATCCTGGACGTTAGTGCCCCATGATCGTCCTTGCTTATCATGCTCATCCGTTTCTTGCGTTTCATGCTAGTCATCCCCGCCCTTATTCCGCTATGTTGTCATTTCTCCTACATTTCCTCCGACCCATCCTCCATCCTCGCTCTAGTTCATACTCATTCTTCCCGAGCGCCTAGCCCTCCGCCCCAATTCGCTACCTCATCACCCTCCACTCGTTTCTTTCTGTTCTGGGCTAGCAACAGAGCCTGGACACCGATGGGGCCTGGGCGGGAGCGAAACTGAAATGCACCTACGTGAACCCGAAGGCGGTCGGTCTCCACCCAGCTCTCTGTGCGGGGGGTGGTGGCGTTTTTTAGGTTCCGTATCGTTGGCATTCTCATCGTCATGTTCATCGTCATCACGCTCTGCTGTCGTTCTCCTCGATACCTCTCCGTACGTGTTCCTCATCTGCGTTTACCGGCCACCTCGGGAAACTGGATTCGACTCTCACCCCTGCTCATGCACCGCTTGGGCTGAGTGTGGGTACAGTTTGGATGCATTTTGGATGCATTTTGGATGCCTTTTGGATGCGCCTGGCACGAGCACTGGATATGTTTGCACACATCCCACAACACGCTACGTGTCAATCAATTCGTGAAACGTCGGGTCGTACCCGAACGGATGCCAGAACAGATGCGGCGTCCATCTCCTCAGCTCCTCTCATCCTCGTCGTCATCGCTCACGTCGTACATGCCATCACCCGCATCACCGTCCTCGTGATCACCATCCTCATCATCATCCTCGTACTCCTCCTCCTCCCAGCCGCCATCATACTACATAACTTGGCCTAGGTACATTCATTGTGCACCCACGGACGTCATAGCAACGAGCGTTGCAATAGACTCGCAAAACGAATCTGGATACGCAGAGCTGGCTGCTTGCGCCTTATTGCCGTTGACCCAGACACCATGCCAGCCCGTGCCTGAATTAGTGCGACGCCGTTTGGAACATTGGAAGCAAGGAAATTCGTGCTGAAGTGCCGCGAGCACCTGGCGCGCGCGTGCCTTCGTACATCTCAGGAACACATTGGCCGCACACCCGTGGTCTGAGGCGAGCGTAAGAGGTTTGAGGGAAGGGTGGCCATATCCGCCAAGGAACGTGAATGTCTGCAAGCACCCGAGCATATCAAGAGTTTGCTTCAGAACTGGGAAATCGAACATCATACTCCCAGTGGGATTCTCAATAATAATGAACACGCTCCTCATCCTGGCCAACGTGCATAACCAGCACCTTAGATGGGGATGCCAACGGCCGACACCAGAGGGAGGCATGCGACGGGTCATTCCGAATGGTCAGACTGCATCGCGCGATCCACGAGATCGCGCATCAGAGAATTTAAGTTCTGCACAGGACCTCGACGCTAAAGTTTGCCTCCCGTACGTCCTGTCGCATGCAGTCTCCGAAGGTGTCGGCCTTTGACCGGTTCGAATTGTAGGAACACATATGGATCCACGTTGAGCACTGAGGGGCTGCCCACAGCGCGCTGTTCTCTTTGATGGAGAGAATTGCCCATGCAGCTGTCAAAATGCCCTCTAATCTGCACAAGTCTTCCAAACGATGACTCGTTAGCCTTGGTGCTCGCCGAAGTCAATTCCCACGGTTTGCCCGCCCACCACGTGCGACTGAAATTACACGATGGCCTTGGGGTCCGATTTGTGTGTAACATAACGCGACTCGTGCTTGGTTAAGTTTCCAGTGTAGTGGTGGCAGGCAATCGCGCAAGATTTGATTACGGCAGTGCCTGTCGAATCCCAGCGCAGGCAAGCCAGCATCATTGCACGCCTTGGTTGCACCCGCTCTCCCGCAGCACAGCTCAAAGAAATGCAGGTACCGAGTAAAGCTGTCGCACGACAACCACGAGTTGACTTCATCGACAGCCAGTCTGAACAGTCGGCTGCCGTTAGTCATGCTAAGGAAACGATCTCTGGCGGCGGGGCAGATGTCGCGCGCCCTCGACACAATCCACCCAGGAGGTCCATTCCCGACCCCAATTGGTTGATCATCGCCGCGTGACATCGTGGCGCCACTTGGGTCCGTAAATGCGCGACCACGGCTTGATTGAGCCAAGAATACTGAAAGCACGGAAAATAGACCACTGCATCGTTCTTCGATGGGATTTCTGCGCAAAGCCCCTGATGATGAGATTCAAGCCCTCGTCCACCCACGTCGAGTAGAAACGTGGGGGTCCTAGAATCCAAGTCCTCTCATCCGAGGGAAACGCAATGCGATGGGGGGGAGCGCAAGAAGGGGCACGTGCTGGGAAACCACGCGGTTGAACGGCTTGTCGGTCCTAAACCCTCGGCGGTGCGCGGGCTCGGGCGTTCCGAACAGAATCTCGATGCGACGTGGCCAGGGGCGGCGAGCGGCGACGAGAGGAGAATGCGTTGCCACGGCCCCCCCTTGCTGCCCCACGTGTTCATCATTCCCCCCTAACCCCCGATTTCAATATGAATGTCCTCAACGTTAGATGGCAAAACAAATGATGCTTGGGCGTGATCTTCACGCCCGCCTCGTCTGCCAAGATCACGTGCCGAGCGCACTCGTCACACAGAGACTGGAATGCTTCATGGTCAGGGCTGGGCTTCATCTTTGGGGGTGAACTCAAAGTGCGCATGTCATGCGCGATGTGTGCGTGTGCGTTTGAAACCGAAACTGGCCCCCGCCCCCGCCCGATAAAACACGATTCTGGATCGCATAACGTTGGGGCCCACAACAAGACCTTCTTGGCGATAGCGAGCCACTGTAACAATGCCTCCCCAGAGTCTGACAGCACATCACCATATGGGATATCAGAGATATGTTGGTCCAACATGTTCTTGGCAAACTTCATCAATATCAATGTTTCTGCTGCCTTCGTCGACATTGTGCAACCAGGGTGTGGGGAACCTCTCGACCGTCTCAGCTTCTGGTTGGCCCCCATCATCCCGAGGTTTAAAGCGCCCAAGCGTTTCTCATGGGGTAGATCCACTTCATCGAACCACGAGAACATATCATGCTCTAATCGTTTCGCAGCAGCCTGCTTGGATGGGGCCCGCCATGGATTCGCTTCGATCAGTCTCCACAGCGTTGAAGACACCCACCGCATGACAACGCCCAGATGTAATGTATGCATCTCGTCAACTGCTAAGCAGGTTGCAGGTGATGTCTTGAGCTCTGCCGAGAACAATGGGCATCGCCCCCGCAACCAATCAATCACTACACCTTTGACATCGCGGGAATATCTCCAGAACACTGCCTCAAATGGCAAACGCGCGTCGGGGAAACTCGACGTAGTGGGTACATTCGCAGACGGCACAAGCAAGTCGCCCTCTAATAACCTAAACTTATTGACATCCTTCTGAATAAAAAACCCACCTGGGAGTTTCTGTGTTGCCCCTGAGTGGTTCATGACGTCTAATATGAGTTTTCTGTCAACCTCATTCACCACCTGAACGCGAACCTCTCTAAGTCGACATGAATGCTCGTAGTCATCATGCATGCGATCCCTCCACTCCATACCGTCGACGGACATGAACCCAGGATGCACTTCTGTCATGCAATCTCTGCTGATATCACAGATTGGACACGGTGCATATTTGGAAGCCCACGACGACATTTGAAAGCTGTGTGCGAATTCTTTCCAGTCGCCCTTCATGTACAGAACGACCGATCGAAATGGGAGCGCTTGTCCTGCGAGGCTAGCTACATCCTGAAGAGGCACCGTTTGCAACTTGCACGTTACTGTTTGGCTGGGCCCGATGGGGGGACCGCGAAGGCGGGTGGCGGGCAGGGCACCCATGCTTTCACCAAGAAGACTACCCAATGCAGAACACCTTTGGAAAACCATCCAGGGCCCCCCTTCCCGAACACCCGCTGACACAACCGACGTTGGTGCGATTATCATTCCCAAGGCCTGGCCAAGAGGTTGTCCCAAATGACCCGTTGCTGGAGCGACGCCTTTAGCCATCGATTCAAGTTGCCAACGAAGTATCGAAAACACGCCGTTTATGGTGCACGATCCACCGCAACCGCACCCACACATATCGTTAGACCGTACAGATGCAAACAGGTGCCTCTTTCCGCTAATCAAGTTCACCACTGAGATTTGATCGATGTTGTCTGTTTTGCCTGCTCCTAACGGTGTGTACCGCACCCCGTCGATGTAAACCGCTAGCGGGAGGGGGTAGCAACCTGTATCACACAAGCATTGGTCGGTGACATCGCTGTCGCGATACGCCCGAGTGTTCATCACCGAGTCTGGGTCGATCCGACCGTGCGTCAGAGCTGCGGAGATGCTCTCGTCACCGCTGACCTCCTCTGCCAAAGATTGCCACACGTGTTTGAAGGCGCATGTTATCGTTGTCTCATCAGCACGCCCTCTAGTACTCCCAGGAATTTCGGCGATGTACAACGGACCAGGGCCAGGTAATGTCTGTTTCAGCACCTTGCTGTAGTACCCCGACTGCTTACCTTGATTGCGAACAGGGGCGACGGGGGGGGGTGCAATTAGAATCGCAGAACACCAACAACTCGGCAGCACGACCGCCCGACGTACCCTCCCCCACTGGCGAAACCAGCCACTTGTTGGAGTACCCCGATGACTTACCTTGATTGTGAACCAGGGACAGCGGGGGGGGGGGGCGACTGTGAGCTGAAACGCAGAACCCTCAACAGTCGACAAGATGACTGCCCGACGAAAACATGCGCCATACAACTAGAAAACTTGTTTTAAGTTATGCCCCTGGAAGGATATGAAGCACCACCTACTTTATGGCGCGGGGGGGGGGGGTGACGAATGGTGGCATTGGGTCTATGACACACCTGGAGGCTGAGCATGTACGCCCCAATTTGCCCCTGGGATTTCACACGCATGGGCGTAGTGACAAGCGATGCAAAAGTCTGCAGCTGATACGGGTCTTCCCGAAGCAAACAATTCGCACAGCAACGTAAACAGGTCTGACCCACATGATCGTTTCGCAGCAGCATTCGGATCGTATACCCACTTGGCCCGCCCTTTGCCGCCGCGGCGACGAGCTCGGTTCACTGGCATGCCCCCCCAGCGGAATT
Source organism: Prorocentrum cordatum (assembly GCA_963575745.1). Taxonomy (NCBI): domain Eukaryota; class Dinophyceae; order Prorocentrales; family Prorocentraceae; genus Prorocentrum; species Prorocentrum cordatum. Next base: position 106,502 of record CAUYUJ010016910.1, read on the forward strand.
ACAAGATGCACGCGCACTTGCAGCCAGAGACGACATCTACGGACGGTGCCAAAATACCTAACCTGGTCATGAGTTCGATTCACAGAAATGCTGGACGCAAACGGAGAGCCAGGGCTCTCGGCACGGACACTAGCAGACAACTTTAACGCTCAAACGCACATACAGTGTGGGAGGGATTGCACACACAGGGAAGAAATAACGAGACGACCAACACGCACCAGAACGCATGTCCATGGTTGATGATGGACCGTCTTACCGACCACGCACGAGCGAACAATCATATGCTCACCAACCATCGCCCCAAACGACATATGCATGCACGGATGATGTGACATTTCTCGACAATCTACTCGCACAGCATGTCCACGGCTAGAGAAGAGACATCCCCTCGCGCGACCAGCGCGTGCTCCATCACAGTGCTGGCGCGCTGCACTGGCTACACCGCCAATGACCCACGTCTGATAGGCCGTGTCGCACGTGATCTACCACGTTGCGTACATGTATATGCGAGAGCTGTGCTTGGCGCGAGAATGCGGCTTGGCGCGAGAATGCTGCTGTCATCATCAAACAGGCGCCCCTCGCCCGTTTGCACCAAGCACACTTGAAACATGACAGAGTAAGTCACGCTGGCCAGACAGATTTACATTGCGATGAGAACGGGAACGAAGCCTGAGCACGTGTCGACACTTGGAACGCATTCCTGAGATGGCACGTTGATCACTAGTATGACGAACATGATGCGCACGTGCTCTGGCTGCTCAAAATATGATGCTACTGTGCGGGAATTGACGCCAGACACTGTGCCTGCCGCGCCAGTGAGAATACTGCGAGGGGACCTGAACTCGAAACTACGACTTGAACTCTCAGCTAACCAAGAGCACCACCTATTCTGCAATGCCGTACAACTCAACACAATGAAATCACGACGGATGCAATCGCAACGGGGGCAACCCAAGAATTCACAGCTGTACGCACCTCAGTTTCATGAGAAATACCGGCCTCGCAGTTTGGACGGAGTTTGGACGGAGTTTGGACGGTATTTGGACGGTGTTTGGACGGTGTATTTTTGTGAGGATGTATCGAACGGGAGCCGAGTTTGGATGCAGTTTGGACGGAGTTTGGACGGAAATTGGACGCCGTGTGGAAACCGGCGATTCCAGTGAGTTTACTGCGGGATCACCGGTCTCGGCTGAATATTCTGGTCCGAAGGGGGTCGGGGGCTCAACCTTGGCTGAACCATGCGAAATCTCCACGCACAGTTAGCAAGCACGGAAAATTGTTTCACCTCCTTGCTCTACACCCTGCCCCCTCAAGCATCACGGGCGCGGCAGCGGTGCATCTGGAACGTCTGCTTGATCTCTTTGGACAGGTTCTCCAGCTGCGAACCCACCTCCTGGCGGGCGCGGCGCTCGTGCAGGATGCGCACAAGACGAGAGATGGGAGATGCGAGAGGGCAAATCAATGAGGTCAACATTAAACGATTTAGCAATGCAGAAATCGGAGAACCAATCACATTACCAATGGCATATGCAATACCACTCATCCGCATGCAGCTGCAAAAGACCCGATCCTTCTTCAGCTTCTTGGCATCCCTCTCAATGGTCTTGTCGTCGTTGCACGACCTGACGTCCGTGAGCTCGCACGAAACCATCTGGCGCAGCGTCGGGTTGCTGTCCAGCACGGACTCGACCTCCCGCCCGCCGCGCATCGGATACACACAGTCTCCTACAATCACGCGTCACTACCATCAGTCATCCTCCACCATTGCTCCCCAATCATCTATCATCCTTTGTCGTCGCATCTACATTATGCCTCCCGCCCCCTCATCACTGTAGTCCTATTCTACCTCGCCAATTCCTCCCCTGTCTTCACGTGTCCGCTGTCGTCGTCCATGTCATCGTTCGTCTCGTGGTCGTGGTCGTCTGCGCACGTGTTACCTCGATGTGTTCGTTGTCGTGGTCGCGCTCGTGCACGCGATGGCGCACCGAGGAGATAACACGACGCGTGCATAGCTCACGAGCCCCAGTGTTCTGGATGACGATGCGACGCTGGATAATGAGGAGGATGGCAATGGCGGCTGATGACGATAAGGAGATGACGGCGTGGATGTAGCAGCAGAAACACGTACATTTAGATATGTGGTATATGATGGTGATGATGATTGACGATGAGTTCCCGTTGTTGCACCTACAGCCCCGCTGCACGCGAGGCGGTTACATTCACAGTCTCAAGTGTTGCAATCACGACTGCGCGCTTCTACCGACAGCCAAGACGGCGGTCGCGGGCGCAAGCACTCCCCGCGGATCCACATTCACATCTTACTAACTCGAGCGGGAATGCCGAGTGATATTGCGCCCCGAATTCCCGCCACAACTACATGGGCAGCCGAACTGAGAGGTCATCAAAGTCAGGCGGGAGGTCGAACTTGCCAACTGCTGCGTTGGACTCGACGGGGGCCTCGGCCGAGCTTGGAGCAGCCGTGCTGTCACCCGTGGGCGTCGGGGGAGCCTCTACATTCGCCGTCTTGAACTTTTTGGCTGGCGGCTCAGGCTCGGTGATCATGACCTTGCTGATCGACTCCTTGGGAGGGCTCGGCATCGCATTGCCCGTCATGGTGGCCTTGCCCTTCTTTGCGGCCTTGCCCGTCGGCGTGGCCTTGCCCTTGACCACGCCTGCGCCGCCGCCTTTGCTCCCTGATGAAAGGGCGACACCAGCTGGTTTCCTGATCACGGGTAGTTCGTCACCATCGTCTTCGTCGTCGAGCTCTGCTGGTTCGGAAGCTGGGCACGATGCAACGCTGTCAGCGTTCTCATTCTCGGAGCCGTCGTCGTTGTCGGACTGCGCTGCTGGCCTCATCATGACGACGCACCCCGCTGGCTTGCGGTGCACGGTCTCCTTGCTTGCATGTGCTTTGTTCTGAGAAGCGATCCACGCTTGCTTCGCGGCCTCCATCTGCGGCTTGTCGATCAGCTGCTTGTGGTACTTCTTGGCCAATGCGACGACAAAGGCTTTCCCCGAGTCCTCGTCGTAGAAATCCTTCAGCGTGATCTGGAGCCTCATCTTCCCGTCCTCCCATACCGCCAGGAGCGGCGCGCCTTTCCTGAAGTATTTGTCTGCCTTGATCTTCTTAGCGTCGCCGCTCTGCCAGTAGATGTTGTCCCCCTTGGTGTAGCACTTCTTGGAGGCCCGCAACTGGTAGTACGTATACCCAGGTATCTCCCATGCGCCCCCGTCACTCCAAGTTGCCACCACCTCTGAATCCTTGTCGGCGCCAACGATGTCATCCAAGGGCGCCGACCACATCCACTTGCCAGTGGCGCGCGGCGGGTCGCCGACGACCTGGCGACGCATGGCGCACTTGTTCGCGCGCGAGAACTTGTACTGGTACTTCGGGCTCTCAGCGCCCTTCGAGGGAGATGGGTGACGCTAGGACTCACCGCCGCCACGCACCGCCCGTCATTCGTACGACAACACCAACACATCAGCAACACTTAAGAACACATCAACAATTTGCGGAGTGGCCTCGTCGGCGCCACGTGCGGCCTCTGGCGATGCAGTGCCGTGGTCACCATCTCCCTCGAAATTGAACTCCCAGATCGCGCTGAGCCACTCGGGCGCCGCTGCTCTCTTCCTCGGCGGGCGGCGAAATCAGGCCAAGAGCAACCGCGCGTCCAGAGTGAGGTTTTTGCAAATCACATGGGGATGGCGAAATTATTTTATCCCTGAAGGTCGTGGCTTTCAAGACCGCCTGCTGCAAGTGGCGCAGCATTGCGCGGATGCTCTTGGCCGTTTCCGCCGCCCACGAGTCGGATTGCTCCGACAACTTCCAGTCGACCTCCCTCTCGTTCGCCAGCACCGCCATCTCGTCCTTCAGCGCAGCCTGCGGCAACGTCACTTGCGGATCGAGAACTTCTCGGATGGATTTCAGCAGCCCGATGTGGTCGACGATGCCGTCCGTGTCGATCTGCGAGGTGAGGTCCGTGGAGTAGTTGACGTCCTCGGGCTTCTTGATGTGAGCACGCAGCACCCGTTGCAAGCCATCGCGCCACGAAGGCGCAAGCTCGGCGACAGCCTTCTTGGGCGCCATGCCAGCGCCCACTCGATGGACGAACCGAATGCGGGTCTAAGCCGAAATGGCTACGGATTATCACCGACCACCGGCGTGGAAGCGACGCCGACATGCAACATGGGTACTTGGAACCGACGACGCCCGAGGATAAGCAAGATGATCCTGCAATGTTGCCGATGCCAGATGTCTAACTGAGATCACGCGATAACCCCGCGAGGGGGGGCGAATGCGGTGGATGAGGGGTGGAGTGAGGAGATTGATCAGGATGACGGGGGCGGCGGAAGTGGGGGGGGAGGTGGAAGGTGGGGTGGAGGAGGAGGAGGACCATGATGAGCAAGAGGAGGAAGTCGAGGATGACGAGGACAACGACGAGCCGGCGTCGACGATCGCAACAGTCGCCGTCGATGACCTTGAGACTCCGCCCTTGCAACCCTGCCCCCTGCCCACCTCAGCAGCGTACTGGTCCATCACACCTTTCACGTTGTCGTTCATGGCCCAGCACCACTTCTTGTCGGTCGTCATCATCTTGCACAGGGAATTATAGGATGCCATCGTAGTGTTGTACGCCGACTTGACCCTCCTGATGTCGTTCACCCACTGAGAGCATATGTTTGGAAAGCCGCATTCGGAGGAGGCGAGTGCAATCACGGTGGGCTGGGTCGGGATGGATGGGAGGTCATGAAGGATCGATCGGAAACGGGCCGAGTTCGAGAACATCGGTTGTCGACTCCGTCTCTCCGCACCGCATCGACTGTTTCGTTTAGCACGCTGTTATCACCATATCCCGTTCGTCCTCCCCATCTTCATCTTCATCATCCTCGTCCTCCTCCATCTGATCCTCCTCTTGTTTATGTCATTGGTCCCTCCAACCGCCAATTCCGCCGCCGTTCACCACCGCATCCTTTGACTCCCCCCCTTTCTGGCTCAAAGCAAAATGCAATCCTCTGGCGCCTTGCTCGGCCGCTTCTTGGACGACTGCCCGCCCGCGACCTCCCCCTTCTGCTCGTCGCACTCGCGCTGCTGCGCCAGGCGCCGCCGACCAGCGGCCCCGCGCGCTCCCGCTGCCGCAGCCTCGCCGCCACCGCCTCCGCCAGCGGCAGCCTCGGCCTGCTTGCCAGCAGCGCCCGCCGCGGCTGCCTTGCCCTCGGCGCCAACAGCGCCCCTGGCCTTCTTGCGGGGCGGGGTGACGCTAGCCAGCGGAGCGCTGTCGTCATCGTCGCTGATCTCCTGCTGCTTGCTGGTGGGCGGAGTCACCTTCTGCTTCTTCGGCTCGTCTGGAGTTGCTGCGCCCGTGCCCGTCGATCTCGCGAGCTCCTCAGCAACACGATCACGCTTCTTGTTCGTGATGGCGGTGCCGCTGGGCACACTGAGCGGGCCGCTGGCGCTCGTTACATCAGCCAGAGCCTGAGCCATGGGGTTGCCGTGATCGACGCCCGTGCCCTCCATCCACCTGGTCAGGTCCGTCCACGACTTCGCCCACTCCTCGTCGTAGCCGTGGAGCACGTACAGGTACTTCAGCGTCCGCGTCCACTGGTCGTACTTGATCCATATGTCTCCGAGCATGACCGCCTGGGTGCAGTAGTTGCAGGCTGCGCGGTAACCTGCGCGCCCGCCGCCCTCCTTGTGGGCAATGCGAGAGAGCGATAAGTATTTCCCATCTCGCACCTCTCGCTTGGTCGAGCTCGTCTTGACCTCTCGAACGTTGATCCGGCTCCACTTCTCGTGGGTCGCCTTCGCCCACTCCGCTCTGAAGTCATTCTTGTTCACGTAGCCGCGAACCGCTGCATATCGAGCTCGCAGATCCGCCGCCGCCTGTAAGCGGCGCTGCCGCGCGTGAGACGGATTTGAATCGGTTTGTTGATTCCAGCCTCACCGAATACACAGTTTGGGCACGAGTTTCGTTGGGAGGCGAGCTGAGTGGTGATGGAGTTTGAATAGAGTTTGGATGGAGTTTGGATGGAGTTTGGATGGAGTTTGGATGGGGTTTGGATGGGTCGTTCGGGTTCTGTGTCGGTTGTTCGGGTTGTGCGGAGAAAATTGAAGTTGCTTCAACTTTCTCCGCACCGTCTCATCTATGGTCACGGCGGACATGCGAAGCATGGCAATCTTTGTCGGCCTTGAGCGCCCTGTCCCAGTGGCCAGCGATGGGGTTCCCGACAGCCTCGCTGGATCGCAATCCCTTGTCATGCCAACTCCCGTGATCCCGTCCTTGTCGTTTTATGAGATCCTCCCCCTCACATCATCATACGTCCATCCATACATCCATCCATCCATCCGTCCATCCATCCATCCATCCATCCATCCATCCATCCATCCACCCATCATCATCATCATCATCATCATCATCATCATCATCATCATCATCATCATACATCCAGTCCCTCCGACCCCTCATGTTTTGAGTCGTGTGCCTTCTCCGTCTTGAAGGTGTAGTTCTTGCTCTTGACGTCCTCCCACATGTTGTACAGGTCCTGCAGCTCCTGCTTGATGACGGGCTCGCCATCCGCGTTCCCTGGGCTGCCGACTGCTGGAGTCTGACGACGTGCGTGAACTTGTTGCACCAGCTCGCCCTGGTACAGCTCCGTCATCTTAGCCTCCATGATGCCAATCTGGTCGTCACTGTCCTCGCGGCCGCTCACATCATCTGCGTATTCCCTGATCTCGTTCATCGACGCCTCCAGCATCGCTCCGAGCTCCTGGCGGGTCACGATGTCATCAGCAGCACTCGCTGCCTTGCCAGCGGTCGCCACGGCGTCGTACTGCACAGTGTCCTCTTGCGTGCATGCTGCGGCCTGCTCCACTGGCGACCTGCACGGTGTCTGGCTCGCAACCTGCGCGGACGGCACCTCGTCGTAGTCGTCGTCGGACTCAGGGACGTCTGGGATGCTGCCCTGCCGCGGTCTCGAAGCGCTTCTCGGCGTCGATGCCGCCGTCGAGGCAATTGATGCCGTCTCGAAGGCAGTGATCCCGATCGGCAACTTCAGCTTGGTGATCGGCTCCTTGTCGCGGCGTGCCTCCGTCTGCTGCTCATGCTGACCCTGGCGCTTGGACGCGTCGACGCCGTCTGTGAGCGTGGCCAGGTCGACGTTGATGCACTTCTCTGGGTCCGCCCAGAACATCGGGTTCCTCTCCAGCGCGGTCGCCGCACTCGGCGAATGTTTCCGAAGGACGTCCAGGAACGTGATCAGCGTCTCATAGCGCTTGACGCTCTCTGGCATGGCTGCCACGACGGTCGGCGACATAGCTGGGCTGTTGGGCGCGAACTCCGTCTCCGTCGGGCTGTAGATCATTGCTGGCGCTGGTGCTGCTGGCGCTGGTGCTGCTGGTGCTGGTGCTGCTGGTGCTGGAGCTGCTGGTGCTGGAGCTGCTGGTGCTGCTGGTGCTGCTGCTGCTGCTGCTGCTGCTGCTGCCGCCGCGGGCGCTGGCGTCTCCTCGGCGGCCTCCTGCGCCGCGGCTGCTGCGCCGCTGCTGCTGCCACTGACCTGAGTGAGACGCAAATGCATCCTCATCCTTCTCCACCTGTCTTCCTTCCCCCCTCCTTCTCATCCTCGTCCGCTTTCTCCTCCCCCTCCCCTCCTCATCCCTTCATCCTCCTCCTCCTCCTTCTCCTCCTCTTCCTCCTCATGTTCCTCCTATTCCTCCTCCTCCTCATCCTCCTCCTCCTCCTCCCCCTCCCCCCTCCTCCCCCTCTTATCCCACTCTTCCTATACTTATCCTCATCATGTACTTTGCCATTTACTGACATCAAATATTTCTCTTCGCATCGCCTTCCGCTGTCGTTATTCTCATCTCATCTCGCTCATCGTCGCTCCTCCTCGGCCCTCCTCCATTCCTCCATTCCTCTCCTCCTCTCCCCCCCTGCTCCCTCCTCTCGACCACCCCCTCCTCTCCTCCTCTACTCCTCCGAGCGACGGGGAGGTGGAGGTGCGACAAGAGCGATTGAACGCGCCCGACCAGCTCGCACGACCATGCCCCCGATGTGGCGGCGCCGCCGGCGCCGTCCTCCGCCGCCGGCGCGGCGTCGGGAGAAGCCTGTGGGCTCGTGAAAGGGGGGGGGCGTTTGAAACCGTTCGAAATCGCCGTCCCCGAACTTTGGGGCGGATGCGACGGCTCGATGCGTCCGCGTCGAGCCGTCGCATTCAACCCGACGAAATTCGGCCGCGGTGACCGCTCCAAATCCCGAAGACGTTCGAACGAGACAGCGAGAGAGCGACGAACACGGGGATGACGACGGACAAAACAAAAACGCATCGATTTTCTCCTCAGCCTCCGCCGTCTGCTCATTCTCCTGCTCTCCTCTTCTGCCTCTGCGCCGCCGTCTGCGACCTCTACCTCCGTCCTCCCTCGTTGCCGACCTTGCATTTCAAAATGCATCGTTCGTATCCTCCTGACATCCTTCTCCTCCTCCTCCTCCTCCTCCTCGTCCTCCTCCTCCTCCTCCTCCTCCCCCTCCTTCCCCCCCCTCTTCCTCCTCCTCGCACCCCTCCCCCATCCCCCTCCTCCTCCCCCTCCTCCTTCATATCCTCCTCCTCCGTCACTCGTCCTCCGCCGCCGTTTGGCCCGCGGAACCGCCATGTGCAGCGGCACCCTGCGCGTGCACGCGCGGATGTCCGCGTGCACCGCGGGGCCCCGCGGTGTCATTCAGCCAAAATGGCTGCGTAAACGCAGACAGCCACGACGACGCAGGACCTGAATGCCTGTTCCCCCCACTCGTTCTCCTCCTGCTCCTTCTCTCCAACCTCCTTCTCCTCCCCCTCAGGTGCCTCAGACGCGACCACTCACCTAAAACGAACGCTGCAGAGAAAGCCACTGCCACTGCAGTGGCTTTCTCTGCAGAAGTTACCGATAACATGAAACGAGACAGGAGCGAACGGCGAGAAACGAAATAGAGGGGGAGAGGACAGTGAGGGAGGATTTTATGGAGAAGGCCACGCACTACAACACTAAATCAGTGATACTCTATGAGGATAATGATTATTAGTGCTGATCGGAGGATCAGCACATACATGAATTATAGATCCTACTATGGTTTTTCACATACAGGATCTATATTATGATCTTTCTACATGAAGCAGGATCTATGACATAGAACTTGAGCACCCCTGGGCAGAAGAGGGAGGACTGGAACAGCACCCCCGCAGCGAGCGCCCACGGTTGGGGGGGCGACCCCACCTACCGCGGGCGCGACTAGCATGGCCCGCGTGACAGCACCCGCGCGACAGCCTCAACCGCGCGCCCTGGTGCGACATCCACTGGGGGGCACCATGGAATCGGAGAGAGGGGCGCCGGGGCGCCTGGAGACCTGGTCGAAGGTCATCAACCGCCCATTAGGGGCACATGCGGGGCGACGTCCGCGGAAGGTCGGGATCGGGCCTGCGACGAGATGGCAAGGAGAGAGGCAGGGCGCGCTACAGCCCTGGCGGCTGCGAGGACACATGCAGGCAATTCCTGGCTGACCTGCGCGACTTCTACAACGGCATACAGGCCCACTGCCAGCGCTGGCGCTTAAAGGTCGACTGGGGCGACGCGCGGCACCGGCAGCAGGATCAGCAAACGCGCGCAGGCAGGGTGGGAGGCAGGGGGGCGAGAGCGCCAGCGACGCCCCCTTGCCGACCAGGGGCCAGCCCCACCCGCGAGCAATCTAGCCCCCCCGAAGAGCCAATCCCTGGCTGAACACTGCGGCCTCAGATCGCAGATGGGGCGCCCCCCCGCGGATTGCGGGAGCCCCGCCTCGCTCGGCGCGCGACGGCGGGCGCAGTCTGACCGCAGCTTACGCGCTGACTTGCCCGGCCTCGAAGCGGGCGCTCGCCCCCCGAAGTGGGCGCCCGCAGGGTCTCTGCGCTAGCGCCCGGCAGCGCTGCGCGTGCGCCCGCGACGACGCGCGGGCGCGCCTGCCCCATCCAGGTAAGCCCCCTGCCTTTCCCGCATGTTCGCGCGCCCCATCATGCGCCTCCCCCCGCGCGCCACCCCCCAAGGCGGCGCGCCCCCCCTGTCCTGCCCAGATGGGGCGCCCACCCGCCCGGGCGGGCCCTGCCCCCTCTTTCCCCGGCTGGAGCGCCCGCCCCTTCAGGCGGGCGGAGCCGCGGAGGTTCGGCGCGCCCCGGCCGGCCCAGGCTGGAGCCCCCGCCCCCTCGGGCGGGCGCCGCCGCAAGAGGGCGCGCGCCAATCAGACGCGTCAGTTCAACTCGCGGACCGGAGGGGGCCAGCGCCACGATGGCGCGCGCCCCTATCTGGCGCGGCGGTTCATGCGACAGGCTGGGGGGCCCAGGGGAGCGGCCCCAGCGCAGCTGCCAGCGGCGTTTCGCTGCCCCCGCAGGCTTTCGCCAGCCGCGCTGCTCGCCCATGCCGCCCCCGCGCGGCCTTTGGCCGCTCCGCGCTGGGGGGCCCTTCGCCCGGCTTCGCCGGGTCGCCTGCCTCGTTGCCCCTGCAGTTTGGCGCCAGCGCCTGGCCAGTCCTGCGACTGGGAGCGTTCTTGGCTCTCCCGGCTGCGATGCGTGCTCCGACCGGGCCAGCCGCCCCATGCCCCCCCCGCTTTCGCCCCGCCGCCCGGGCGCTCTCTTTCGGTTGCGCGCTGCCTGGCCATGACGCGGCTGCTCGCCGCGGCCCAGCAGCCGGCGGCCCCGCAGCGCCGCGCCACTCGCGCCCTGATTGCGCCGCATGCCCCTGCAGCAAAGACTGTCTCCTACGGCTTCACGACGGGGCGCCCCGATGCCCCCGTTCTCGCTGCCGTGGATTCGCTTGCCGCTCTTCCGGCGCCGCCGCCACTCGAGCTGCGCTTCTCGCGCCGCTCCGCGACCGCTGCCGCGCCGCTCAGCACGGGCTGGCCGAGCCGGCCAGTCCTGGCGGAGGTCTTCCCGCAGTCAATGCCCCCCCCTCCCTGCCGCCGCCGCCCCCCTTCTTGCGGCCGGACAATCAAGTCGTCCGCCCCCGGCCAACTAGAGCGCGCGCGCAGATGGCCCCCGCCGCGCTGCGAAAGACAAGGATGCCCCACGACTCCTCAAAATGTGCACCAATCAGGCGCGTCGGTTCAGATGACGGACTGGCGGGGGCCAGGGCCGCGACGGCGCGCGCTCCTATCTGGCGAGGCGGGTCGCGCGACAGGCTGGGGGGGTGGCCCAGGGGGGCGGTCCCAGCGCGGCTGCTGGCGGCGCCTCGCTGCCCCCGCCTTCCATCGCCCGCGCTGCTAGCCCATGCCGCCCCCGCGCGGCCTCTGGTCGCTGCGCGCTGGGGGGCCCTTCGCCCGGCTTCGCCGGGTCGCCTGCCTCTCTGCTCCTGCTGTTTGGCGCCCGCGCCTGGTCAGTCCTGCGGTCGGGCATTCTTGGCTCTCCCGACTGCGATGCGTGCGCCGACCGGGTCGGCCGCCACTCCTCATCCCCGCTGTCGCCCCGCCGCCTGGGTGCCCCCTTTCGGTCGCGGGCTGCCCGGCCATGACGCGGCTGCTCAGTCGCCGCATCTCAGCAGCAGGTTGCCCCGGAGCACCGCGGCGCCCCCCCCCCCGCGGTCGCTCGAGCGACGCTCGCGCCGATCACCCCTGCAGGAAAGACAATCTCCTGCGGCTTCGCGACAGACCGCCCCGATGCCCCCGTTCTCGGCGCCGCGGGTTCGCTCGCCGCTCCACCCGCGCTGCCGCCGCTTGAGCAACGCGGCATGCGCCTGCAACCTTTGCCTCGTCTTCTGGGCGCGCGGCCGCGGCGCCGCTCCGCGACCGCCGCCGCGACGCTGGCCACTCCTGGCAAAGGTCTGCGTACAGTGAGCGCCCTCCCCATTGCCCCCTGCCCCGCGGCCGCCCTCCGCCGCCAGCTCCTTTCTGGTAGCCAGACATGCAGGCAGTTCGCCCGCTCCCAGCCGACAAGAACGCGCGCGGATGGCCTCTGCCGCGCTGCGACAAACCGAAATTCTCCGCGACTCGATGACGCGCATCAATCAGGTGCGTCGGTTCAACTGACGGACTGGATGGGGCCAGCGCCACGACGGCGCGCCCCTATCTGGCGCGGCGGCGCGCGTGACAGGCTGGGGGGGGGGGGGCCCGGGGGGGCGGCCCCAGCGCGGCTGCCGGCGGCGTCTCGCTGCCCCGGCATCCCGTCAGCCGCCCTGCTTGCCCGCGCCGCCCCCGCGCATCCTCTGGCCGCCGCGCGCTGGGGGGCCCTTCGCCCGGCTTCGCCGGGTCGCCCTGCCCCTGCTGCTGGGGGCCCGCGCCTGGCCAGTCCTGCGGCCGGGCGTTCTTGGCCCCCCCGGCTGCGATGCGTGCTCCGACCCCGCCGCCCGGGCGCCCCCTCTCGGTCGCGGGCTGCCTGCAGTCGCCGCAGCTCAGCAGCCAGCCGCGGCGCCCCCCCCGTAGTCGCACGGGCGACGCTCGCGCCCTGCTTGTGCCGCATACCCCTGCAGACAAGACGGTATCCGACCGCTGCGCGACGGAACGTCCCGATGCCCCCGTTCTCGCTGCTGCGGGTTCGCTCGCCGCCCCCCCCGTGCTGCCACCACTTGAGCTACACTTTCTACGCCTGCAGCCTCTGCCTCAGCTTCTGGGCGCGGCCGCGGCGCCGCTGAATTCGCGACCGCTGCCGCGCCGCTCAGCACAGGCTGGCCGCGCCGGCCACTCATGACGAGGGTGCTCGCGCAGTGGATGTCCTCCCTCTTCCTCCTTGCCCCCGCGGCCGCCCTCCGCCGCCTTCCCCCCTCCCCCTTCGCCCGCTCGCGGCCAACTAGAGCACGCGCGAGGGTGGCCTCTGCCGCGCCGCGACGAACAACAATGTTCCACGACTCCTCAAAATGCGCACTGATCAGGCGCGTCTGTGCAGATGGCGGACTGGAGGGGGCCAGCGCGCGACGCGCGCCCCTACCCGGCGCGGCGATTCACGCGACAGTCTGGGGGGGGGGCCCAGGGGAGCGGTCCCAATGCAGCTGCTGGTGGCGCCTCGCTGACCCCGCAATCCTCCGTCAGCCACCCCTTCCCCTCCCCCGCTTTCGCCCCGCCGCCGGGGTGCTCCCTTTCGGTTGTGGGCTGCCTGGCCATAGCACGGCTGCTCAGTCGCCGCAGCTCAGCAGCTGGTGGCCCCGTAGCACCGCAGCACCCCCCCATGGCCGCTCGGGCGACGCTCGCGCCCTGCTGGCGCCGCATACCCCTGCCGAAAAGACGGTCTCCTTCCGCTGCGCGACGGAACGTCCCGATGCTCCCGTTCTCGCTGCTGTGGGTTCGCTTGCCGCCTCCCCCGTGCTGCCGCCACTTGAGCTACGCTTTCTGCGCCTGCACCCTCTGCCTCGGCTCCTGGATGTGGCCGTGGTGCCGCTTCGCGACCACTGCCGCGCCGCTCAGCACAGGCTGGCCGCACCGGCCACTCACGGCGAAGGTCTTCGTGCAGTGAGTGCCCTCCCTGTTCCCCCCTGCTCCCGCGGCCGCCCTCCGCCGCCTTCTCCCTTCTTGCAGCGAGAGACAATCAGTTCGCCCGCTCCTGGCCAAGCAGAGCGCGCGCGCGAATGGACTCTGCCGCGCTGCGACGGACCAAAATGTTCAACGACTCCTCAATATGTGCACCAATCAAGTGCATCGGTTCAGATGACGGACTGGAGGGGACCAGTGCCATGATGATATGCGTTCCTACCTGGTGCGGCGGTTCACGTGACAGGGCGGGGGGGGTGCAGGGCAGCGGCCCCAATGTAGCTGCTGGTGGCGTCCCGCTACCCCCGCAGTTTTCCGTCAGCCGCGCTGCTCGCCGATGCCGCCCCCGCGCGGCCTCTGGCCGCTCCGCGCTGGGAAGGCCCTTCGCCCGGCTTCGCCGTGTCGCCTGCCTCGCTGCTCCTGCAGCTGGGCGCCCGCGCCTGGCCAGTCCTGCGGCCGGGCGTTCTTGGCTCTCCCGGCTGTGCTGCGTGCACCGACCGGGCCAGCCACCCCTCCCCCTCCCCGCTTTCGCCCCGCCGCCGGGGTGTTCCCTTTCGGTTGTGGGCTGCCTGGCCATAACACGGCTGCTCAGTCGCCGCAGCTCAGCAGCTGGTGGCCCCGTAGCACCGCAGCGCCCCCCCCCATTGTCGCTCTGCGCCTGCACCCTCTGCCTCGGCTCCTGGATGTGGCCGTGGTGCCGCTTCGCGACCACTGCCGCGCCGCTCAGCACAGGCTGGCCGCACCGGCCACTCATGGCGAAGGTCTTCGTGTAATGAATGCCCTCCCTCTTCCTCCCTGCTCCCGCGGCCGCCCTCCGCCGCCTTCTCCCTTCTTGCAGCGAGACAGTCAGGTCGCCCGCTCCTGGCCAAGCAGAGAGCGCGCGCGCGAATGCACTCTGCCGCGCTGCGGCGAACAGAAAGGCCCCACGACTCCTCAAAATGTCACCGTTTGTCCAGCAGTGCCGGTGCTGAGCGCCCCCTCGGGGAGCCGCCATTCTCACAGAATGCTCGGCACTTCGCGTCAGGAGGACTCAAGATCCTGAGCTCCTTGGGGCCCGGGCCCCAAGCACCTGGGGTCCCTACTGGTTCTCCGTAGCTGGCGCGCCTGGTGCGGCTGGAGCACGCGGCAGAGTTGGCGCACGTGGAGCACGTGCCGCGCCTGGCGCGCCTGGCACGCTTGGGCCTCCAGGGTGCCTGGTGCACCTGGAACCCATGGCGCGCATGGCATGCGTGGCGCTCCTAGGCGATATGCTGACACTCGGGTGTTACTTATGCGTTGGGGGGGCGGGTGGGAGTGAGCTGGCAAGCTTGCTATCTAGGAGGGTAGCTTGACCCCTCCCCCAACCCCCGACTCCTGGACCTGGAGGGGGGGGGGGTCGCGACGCTTAGAGCGTCCAAGATGGCCTCGGCGAGAAGGCGCGACTCATTGACTTGACTAAGGTTTTGGCCACGTGTTGGCCTCCTGCCAGGGGGGGGTAATTTACTACGGCTCCTCCTTTGATCGATCTCCTCCAAGATGGCCCCATGATGGCTCCCGAGGCCCGCAAGGGTGTCCAAAGATGGCCCCAAGAAGTGCCCAGGAGGCCCAAAGAGGCTCCCAAGAGGCCCCCAAGATGCCCCCAAAGAGGCTCCCAGGAGACCCCAAAGAGACCCCCAAGAGGCCCTCCAGAGAAACCCAAGAAGCCCCGAGTGGCCTTTGGGACTGCTAAGCGGCAAGACGCCCAGAGAGTCATGCAAGAGGCCTCTTGCCTTTTCTCCTCGTCCTCCTCCTCCTCCTCCTCCTCCTCCTCCTCCTCCTCCTCATCCACCTACATATTTCTCCTCCGTCCTCCTCCCTCCTCCCCCTCCCGCTCTCCCTACTCTTTCTCCTTCTCCTGCTCCCCCTCCAATTCCTCCTCTATCCTCCCCTCTTGGGGTATGACGTCCTACCCAGCCCTTTATTCCACTGCATGCCCCTCCACATCCCTGATCAAAGCAACTCGTCTGGGCATCGTGTCTGGATGGGCTGGTGGGGCTGCGCGAAGCGTCCAGAACTGCCAGAAGGCCGCCAATCTCGCGACCTGAATCGCTCAACGCTCCCCCCTCCTTCTCCTGGCTTTCCCAATCGCCTCTTTCTCCAACTCCTCACGGTCCTCATCCGCACATTGCTCCTCGCCCTCCTTCTCCTCTGTGTCACCTTGCTCTCCATTCCCACCCCGACCCTTATCTTCTCCAAGTGATGCTTGCGCAAATGGGGTATCAATGTTGTTTACGACATGGCTCCCCAGAACGTTCAACCACATCTACTAAGCTTTTTCGTTCGCCCTGGGGCGTTTTGTTTGCCCCGATCCTGGGGCTTGAAACGGGTTCCGACTGAACCAAACTTGGACAAGCGAAAAGCTCAAAATCTCCGGACAGCTCGCCCCTTGGCCCCCGACCAGTCCCACGCAAAGGGGCGAGCACATATCCGGGTGCAGCACCGCGCTGGATGCCATTGCCTGGGCCTATCAGGCGAGGACCCAATACTGCATCGCGCGGCGTAGGGGTGCCGGCGCCGAGCGCATGGCCACTCCCCTCCTCCCTCCTCATCCTCTCTCCGCCTCCGCCTCCGCCTCCTCCTCCTCCTCCTCCTCCTCCTCCTCCTCCTCCTCCTCCTCCGTCCATCTACCACCTCCACCTTCCCAGTCATCCCTCATCCTCGTTCTCCTCACTCGCCCTCCCTCCCCCACTCCCTAAAACTTCCAGCGTCTGATCACCTCCCTGGTCTAACAAAAAAGGAATAAATATCCTCAGCCCCCGGGCCTAAAAATCCTCACCCACCAAAGATAAAACTGCCAGCGAATGTCCTCAGACCCCTGGCCTAGAACTGACAGCGAACAATCTTCACCCCCCTGGCGTAAAACCGCCAGCGAAATATCCTCACCCTCCTGGCGTAAAACTACCAGTGAAATATCCTCAACCACAAAAGGTACAACTGCCAGCGAAATATCCTCACCCCCCTGGTCTAGAACTGCCAGCGGAATATCCTCAGCCCCCTGGCCTAAAACTACCAGCGAAATATCCTCATCCCCCTGGCCTGCAACTGCCAGCCGAATCGTGACTCCCCTGGCCTAAACCTGCCAGCGAAATATCATCACCCCCTGGCGTAAAACTGCCAAAGACATCTCCTCAGCCCCCTGGCCTGAACTGCCAGCGAAATATCCTCGTCCCCCTGGCCTAAACCTGCCAGCGAAATATCCTGACCCCCCTGGCGTAAAACTTCCAACGAAATGTCCTCAGCCCCCTGGCCTAACACTTGCCAGCGAAGTATCCTCACCCCCCGGGCGTAAAACTGCAAACGAAATATCCTCCCCCCCCCCCCCAGCCTGAAACTGCCTGCGAAATTACAGTATGGTTGAGTCCCCGAAGCGCATGGGTGCACAATGTGCACTGGAGGTTATGGAACAGCGAGCCCCTTTCGAACACGATCCGCTCCTAACTTCAGCGTCCTGACTGTACCTTCAAGACTCCACATACTCGGTGGCACGGTTAGCGCTACCCCACGAGGGTCCTACCACCGTGTCCCAACCGTAGAATCACACCCACAGGGGCCCTCCCAAAAAAGTTCCATCCAAACAGTCCCGCCCACAAATTCCTACTCCTGAAAAGAATGAGACTCTACCACCCCCACCGACGGCTGGGTTATCCGCCCCCCTCCGCGTATCGTCTTCATATTTGTCATGCGCGATCGCTTCTTTCACATATCAGATGCCATTGTTAAGCAACAAATCGCACAAGCCAGTCGACGCGGTATCGTTTCCCCTCCTCTATGGCTGGGAACGGTGGGACGTCAGATGTGGCGTGAGCGCACATAGCAAGACCCCCACCCGAACCCTCCCCTATCATGGCCACGATGCAGTCTTCCATTCCTTTTCCTTAGAAGTAACTCCTCCCTCCCCTGTCGCACCCCCAAACGTATCAGTAGGGCTGGCTGGCCGGTCCGCCTGAGAGTTACTCGCCACTTGTAATCTTAAAGCCTGAAACTCGCAACAGTCAGGAGGATGGAGGGGGTGGTTTTCAATATGTGGCTCTGGCCTTGGTGCCGCGCACATTCGTCGTAAATGTTTGCATTGTCTTCGCATTGCCTGGGGGGAATAAACCTGAGGCTCTCGCCTTAGCGCCGCGCGCAAACGTCTCAAAACTGCACACAAATTCAAAGATGGAGGGCCGCTTCTTCTTCTTTAAATGGAGCTCTCCCTTAGCGCCGTGAAAATCAATTGAAAAAGTCTGCAATCGCTTCAAGGATGTAGGGCGAGTCCCCTCCGAAACGGGGCAGTCGCCTGAGCGCGCGCGCGCATTTTTCTTGAAAGCTTGCAGCATTTCAAGGGATGTAAGCCCACTCCTTTTCAAAACTGAGCTCTCGCTTGACGCTCCTTGAACCCAGGAAGCAGAAACATGTTCCTCCTCGTTCCCCTCATCCCCGTTTCCTCCCTCCCCTCGTTCCCCTCCTCCCCCTCCTTCGATCCCCTCCTTCGATCCCCCTCCTCCCCCTCCTTCGATCCCCCTCGTTCCCCTCCTCCCCCTTCTTCGATCCCCTCCTCCTCCCGCCCTGCCCCCCTCGAGCTGGGCCACGCCGAGCTGCTGGAGGGCCATGTCGAGCCGGGGGCTCCGGTGCCCAGCTCGGGTGCGTGTCCCGGCTGGCCCTCTGGAGCAGCAAAAGCACTGCAAAACTCGGGGGCGCGCAACCATAGGAGGAGGAGGAGGAGGAGGAGGAGGAGGAGGAGGAGGAGGAGGAGGAGGAGAGAAAGGAGAAGGAGAAGGAGGAGGAGGAGGAGGAGGAGGCGAATTTTATGGATTAGCAATCCATGGAGTTGGCGCGCGGCCGCCAAATCCATGGAGCGGGTGAGGTGCCCTCCCCAAAATGCAGCCGGTGCCGTCCCGTAATTCGGCGGCGGAAAGACGCGGTGTCCAGCAGAACCAGGACCCGTCGCCAATCCGCGCCCCCTGGATCCATGCTTGCGATCGCCTGGAGAACAGCCCCTCCTGCTCCCCCCCTCCTCGCCCCCCGCTACGGCGGTGCCGCCAGGAGGCCGCCTGCGCGCAGGCGGCGACCTCGGCAAGCGGCGGGGCGGCGCCCACCCACGGGGGCGCCCGCAGGGCGGCCCCGGCCGCGGCGAGGCCTCCTCCTGCTCCTCCCCCCCCTCGTCACACACACACACACACACCCACAGCGAACAGGAAGCTCCGAACAGGCGGACGCAAAGACCTGAGCCAAAACGCCCACGTTGAAAAAACATTTCGTCGGAGACCTGGGATGTCGGGTCACAACTCGGGCCTCCGGCGGCCGTCCGGGACGATCTGGGCAGCCCCGGAACACGCTCGGCGAGGCGCAGCAGCTGGAACGCACCCCGATGCTGGAAATCAGCCGAGAACCCACGAAACCGTCCGAAAACCTCGAGCATCCAACCTCGCCTCTGGGTCTTCCCCCGCCTCTTTGAGCAGGGACCGACCGTCCCAGCATCCCTGCAGGCCTACCTCGACATGTTGTTAGAACAAAAAGATGTCTTCATTACACAAACCGTCCTCTTAGAACATAAGGCCAATGTGTGAAACAAAGTCATGCCAGCCAGACATATTATGATAACATATCGTGCAAACCACAAGCGTTTCTTCGAACACTCTCCGTAGAAGAAGAATCAACGGCATAAACATAAACTGTTGGCGCTCCTCGCGGATTTATTGGATCTGCGCTGGGCCCCCTGGCGGCGCCTCCGGCGCCGCCCCTGGCGCACTCCGCGCGTCAGGGAGGGGGGTCCAGCGCAGATCCAAAACATCCGCGCGCAGCGCCAACAGTTTATGCTTACGGCGTTGTTCCTTCTTCGACTGTGGTCGACCTATCCTGCAGGCCAGAACGCCTCGCCACTGCTTGACCTCTGCAAGGAGGCCTCCTGGATGGGGTCGGAGCAGGTTGGGCCGAGGAGCGCGCCGCGTCGCCAATGCGCGGGCGATGCCGGCGCGGAGAACCTCGGGCACATCGGGCCGCATCGCCGATGCATCGACGATGCGGCGACATCCGCTCGGACCACATCCGCTCGGACCCCACCCGGGAGGCCGAGACCCCAGGGCAGGACGAGACGGCGGCGCTCCGCGGACCGCCCGCGGTCGCGGCGGGCGGGCGCGTTGGGCCCGCGGCCGCCGCGGACAGCGGCGCGGCGCGGCCCGCCCGCGAGAGGGCGCCGGGGTCCAGGCCGCTGGACGCGAGGAGGTGCAGCGCCGCCTGCCAGTCCTCTCGCGGGGGACTCGAGCAGCTCATCGGCTACAGCATTGAGTTAACCCCCAGCATCCCACCAGCCCTCTGGGCGTGGGTGGTCTGAAAAGGCTCCTCATCCAAACCCCTTCTTCCCTGCGCGGAGGGGTGCATCGCTGCTCCCTAGTGATATACACCCACTCCCCCAGGCGACCGGCAGCCAACCATGAGCCGTGCTCGCCCCCGCCGACCGTCCCTATCAAGAAACAATTCAAAACGTACTCTGCCTACAAATTCGGAACATGCGCAACCAACCCGATGCGGCCGCCCCCCCCACCATCCCTGTCCAAAAAACCATACAAAGTACACTTTGAGGCAAAGTCTAGAGTCATTTTCGTGAGGCCAGCGAGTACTTTGCATTGTTCTTGACAGGAGCGGCGGGGGTGTCAGCATATTGCCTGCTGCGCGCAGGGCTACCACCCCTGACAAAACACAATACAAAATACACCTCGCGGCTAAATCTGGATCATGCGCGGCCACCCCGCGATCACTGTCAAGTCGTTTTTGACAGGGACGGCGGGGGTGGTGGCGTATATGGCCTGCTGTGCGCAGGCCCACCAGACACAATGATGGGCATTGGTTTTCGACAAAGATGGTGGGGCCGACATGTTTCCCGATGTGTGTTGTCACATGCGCAGGCGCGACTGACACACTCTGCACGTGCCCCGAACGTGGCGCACTTGGCGCGGCTGGAGTATGCGGCACACCTGACGCACGCGGAGGCACGTGGTGCATCTGGCGCATCAGGCGTGCCTGGCACGCTCGGGCCCCAGGGGTGCCTGGCGCGCGTGGCGCGCCTGGCACACGTGGTGCACCTCGCCCCAGCGTCGCGCATGTGGGCTCGGTTTTGGTTCCCAGTTGCTGCCCATTCAAAGACGACCGCTGAACATGCTGAGGCTCGGGTGTTACTTACGTGTTGGGAGGGCGGGTGGGAGAGAGCTAGACAGCTTGCTATCTGGAGGGCGTCTCCATCACTGTTCCCTATTAATATACACCCCTCCCTCAGGCGACCGGCGGCCAACTAGGAACAACGCGCCCCCTCCCACCATCCCTGTCGAAAAAAACAAAACAAAATGCACTCTGCCTCCACATGTGGAGCATGCGCGGCCAACCCGATGCGCCCCCCCTCACAATCCCTGTCAAAAAACAATGCAAAGTACACTTTGGGGCACAGACTGGAGTCATGTTCGTGAGGCCCGCGAGCACTTTGTACTGCTCTTGGCAAGGGCTGCCTCATCCCTTTCACCTCCTTCGCCCGTCTCTCTTCATCCGCCCTCCTGGGAATTCCTGGGGCCTGCGAAACCCTGGGAAGGGAAGGGGGGAGAGGAGCACGTAGCGGAGATAGCGCCCGCAAAGCAGCCTGCCACTCCTCCGTCATGGGGGTCACAGAGGAGAACACCCTCTCGTGGGGAGGGTTCCTCCATCTACCCCTCCCTCCTTCTCCTCCTCCTCCGCCTCCTCTTCATCAGCCTGCTCATGTCCGCCCCAATCCAGTGGCAGTGGGAAGAAGAGGAGCAGCAGGAGGAACAGTGGCAGTTGAAGGAGAAATGGAGGATAACGCGGAGGAGGAGGAGGAGGAAAAGGAGGAGGAGGATAAGGAGGAGGAGCAGGAAGGATGAGGATGTAGACCTATATGAACCCAAGAGTCATCAACGATGTTGGAATACACCCTTCCTCCAAACTCCCTCTTCATAGGCCCCTACAACGGATCATGTCCATTGCCAAAGCATTGTTCTCGGGATTCCAACGCCACGGATCAACCTGACTGTTCCGTCTTGACAATCCTTAATCGTGCCAAAACGCCATTCATGGGACTTCAGCACCGCAAGCCAACGTAACTGTTGCACCCTCATAATCCTGAACCTTTCAAAAACCCGCTCTGGTACGTTGACCATGGGAATCCGTGAATCTTGTGCAACATCAAAAACTCGAGTGTGCGCGGCGCTAATGCGAGATCCACAGTTTGAGAAGGAGCCGCCCTCAATCCGTGAAGCTCTTGCAAATGTTCGATACGAATTTAGGCGGCGCTAAGGCGAGAACGACATTTTGAAAACGGCCCGCCCTCAGACCGTGAAGCTCTTGCAAATGTTTAAAAACAAACGACCCGCCCACCATCTGTTAAACTGTTGCCAATTCTTCAGCTTCAGGGTCATCACCGGTGAGTCTCAGGCGAAACGCCTGGCCCGCCGAAAAACTTGCCTCTGGGTGCGACAGGGAGATGTTAGGAATGGAGGGGGAGGGGGAGGAGGAGGAGGAGGAGGAGAAAAGAGATAAAGAGAGAGAGAGAGAGAGAGAAAACAAAAAAAGCAAAGGATGGGAATGAAGCGGAGGAATGGGGCGGGAGGGAGAAAGAAGGACACGGACTCTTCGGGCTCTTCGGGGAACCTCCTGAGGGCCAAGCGCGCTCGGAACCTCAGAGGATGGTGCGCTGCGGCGCCTCCGGGGAACGCAACGGGCCTGCCCCCTGCAGCGCGCCGCCGCGGTCCTGCCCCCTGCCACACACGCCCACGGCGGTCGCCCAGGTCTCGGCCGAGGGCGCCAGCCCCCGCCCCTGGCCGCGAGGTCGCAGGTCACCGTCGCGATCGCCGTCGTCGTGATCGTGAGCGTGATCGTCGTCGTCGTCGTGACCATGATCTTCGCCGTCGTCAGGACCCCGAGACTTGGGCGTTTTGCACTGGCGCCGGTCCCCAAACGAAGAGGCCCCAGTGGCGACGTCAGTGTGCTGGGCAAATCGATTTCGGCACACCGCTCAAACGCTTCGCGGCCCCAATAGGGCACTCCATCGAAGGCCCCAGTAACAACGCCCGCTTGCTGGGTAAGTCTACTTGGGCAGACCCCGCACACGTGTGGGTCCATTTCGTCACACACCCCACGCGCTCCGATGCCCCAAAGGGAGCTCCGCCCACGCCCCGAGTGGGCGCGCTCGCATGGCGCACGGGGGTCCGCTTCGCACACCACTCGTGCATACCCCCCCACACACACACGTCGGCTCATGTTGGCACATCTCTCAGATGCTTCGTGGCCTCACGAGGAGTTCCACGTACGGCCCCACACACACGACGCTGCGGGGCCCCACGGAGCGATCCGCCCACGGCCCCAAGTGGCCAGGTCCGCACGTCGCCCCGCCTCCCACTTCGGCACACCCCTGCGACGCTTCGAGGATCCACCGACGGCCCAGGAGCGGGGTCCGCACGGCGTCCCCCCCCGCCAATTTTGCCCCCCCCCCCCCCCCCCACCTCCAACACGCTTTGAGGCCCTACAAGAAGATCCACCGAAGGCCCCAGGGTGGAGGTTCCGCACTGCCTCCCCCCGCCCATTGCGGCACACCTGTGACACGCGTCGTGGCCTCATGAAGATTTCGTGCACGCTCCCCCTGGCACTGCTCCTGCCGCTGCACATCCTGCCCCCACTCCTTCCAGCGTCTGCACAAGTACTTGTATCTTCCACTACCAGGCCTCAAGAAACACAACTTATGCTGATTGTGATGAATGGCCCCGAAGGAACCTTCTGCTCCGTCCTCCGTCTCCTGCTCGCGATGCCCCGAGCTTCGTATTTTCTTGTGGCGCGCTGCCTATGAAGAGACAGGGCCACATCCTTCCTACTCGACTGGCAGCTGCACAGGACGCGCCCCTTCGCCAGGTTAGTTTACACCGCCCGCTGATTTCTGCAGGCCCTGGGCCCGCCAAAACAGCCCCCAGCGACCCAAACCAATGGATGACGCCCGTCGCGATTTCTGCGCGACGCGTGCCTGCCCCTCCGCGCTCGCTCGGCGTACTTCCCGCGGCTCCTCCCACCTCACCGCCCAGAGCAGTTCTCCGAGTCGCGCCCGGCAGTGGCCCAGGGAGCGGCCCTCCGAGGCCAAGAAAGGCGAACTGAGGCCGCAGATCCGCGTCCTCTGGGAGCCGCACGTGCGTGCGCTGAGGCCTGCGGGCCTTCGCTCGAACCACGGGGCACGTGCTCTGCCCGACGCCTCGCGCTCGCGACCGGGGCGTGACCGCTGCACTGCACGCCGTGGCGGCTGCGAGCACGGCGCCGCGGCCACGCTCCTGCCCCCCGGCTCTCCGCGCCCTCTTCCGCCCGCCTTCACTCCCGCGGAGGGCGGGGCCTCTCCCCGCCCTCTGCCCCTCTCCCCGCCCTCTCCCTGCCCTCTTCCTCCCCGCCCGCCCTCTCCCCGCCCGCTTCCGCCCGGGCGGGGGGGGGCACCGCCTGCATCCACCCAAGGGTCCCGAGCACCGCGGGGGTGCACTCGTCGGTGCCGTGCATCGCCGCCGCGAGGGCCGCCGCGTCCGGGGCGTGGCCTCTCCGCCGCTCGGGGTTGGGCCGCGGAGGGCGGCGGGGAGGCCGAGGAGAAAACACACACACACACAACAAAAACACACACACACACAAAACAAAAAAGAACACACACAAAAAAAAACACACACACACACACACACAAAAAAAACAAATAAATTATCCTGGCGAAAGACCCAACCATACGCAAGTGTGAGAACCGCAAGGCAAGGGGAACGAAGCAACAGGAATTCCCAATGGGGCCTCGAACCGTGTGAGGGGTGCGCCAAAATGGGGCGGGGCCGCCATGCGAACCCTGCCACTGGGGCCTTCGGTGGACAACCCTGTGGGGCCACGAACCGTGTGAGGGGTGCGCCAAAATGGCGCGGGGCCGCCATGCGAACCCTGCCACTGGGGCCTTCGGTGAACAACCCTGTGGGGCCACGAACCGTGTGAGGGGGGCGCCAAAATGGAGCGGGGCCGCCATGCAAACCCTGCCACTAGGGCCTTCGGTGAAGCTCCCTATGGGGCCACGAACCGTGTGAGGGGTGCGCCAAAATGGCGCGGGGCCGCCATGCGAACCCTGCCACTGGGGTCTTCGGTGGAGCTGCTTGTGGGGCCACGAACCGTGTGAGGGGTGCGCCAAAATCGCGCGGGGCCGCCATGCGAACCCTGCCACTGGGGCCTTCGGTGGAGCTGCTTGTGGGGCCACGAACCGTGTGAGGGGTGCGCCAAAATGGCGCGGGGCCGCCATGCGAACACTGCCACTGGGGCCTTCGGTGGAGCTCCCTATGGGGCCACGAACCGTGTGAGGGGTGGGCCAAAATGGAGCGGGGCCGCCATGCGAACCCTGCCACTGGGGCCTTCGGTGGAGCTCCCTATGGGGCCACGAACCGTGTGAGGGGTGCGCCAAAATGGCGCGGGGCCGCCATGCGAACCCTGCCACTGGGGCCTTCGGTGGAGCTCCCTATGGGGCACGAACCGTGTGAGGGGTGGGCCAAAATAGCGCGGGGCCGCCATGCGAACCCTGCCACTGGGGCCTTCGGTGGAGCTCCCTATGGGACCACGAACCGTGTGAGGGGTGCGCCAAAATGGCGCGGGGCCGCCATGCGAACCCTGCCACAGGGGCCTTCGGTGGAGCTCCCTATGGGGCCACGATCCTCGTGAGGGGTGTGCCGAAATGGCCCGAGGCCGCTGATGAGAGGAGGGAGGAGGGGGCAGCGGGAGGAGACGCGGGGCGCTGTCTCTGCAAAACGAGGACCCAACACCACAGGATGGTTGGGAACAACACACAACAAAAAATTACCCTGGCGACGTACCCAACCCCTGCGCAAAAGCGGGGCGCAAATAGTTTAGGATACTTTATAAGGGGGCGATGACGGAGCGAGGGTTACATATGTCTGCAGACGGAATTCGGGAGACTCGCAGGACACTGGCTACAGGAAAAGGGCTTGATAAAGCTGATGATTTACAATTCCTGAGCACTCCTAGCCACTTCGAAAACGGGGATCACAGCAGGCCTCGAAAGTGGCGACAGGTTCACAGATCGCAGCCCCGCAGGGACGGCGAGGTCTCATTTGAATCTGCCCGTGGCCCTCACTGTGCTGGGCCCCCCAGCAGGCCTCGAAAATGGCGGCAGTTTCGCAGATCGCAGCCCCCCAGGGATGGCGAGGTCTAATTTGAATCCGCGCGTGGCCCTCACTGTGCTGGGCCCCCCAGCAGGCCTCGAAAGTGGCGACAGTTTCACAGATCGCAGCCCCCCAGGGAGGGCGAGGTCTAATTTGGATCTGCCGCGATTACCCTCTATGCTGGACCCCCCAGCAGGCCTCGAAAGTGGCGACAGTTTCACAGATCGCAGCCCCCCCCCCCAGGGATGGCGAGGTCTAATTTGAATCTGCCGCGATTACCCTCCATGCTGAGCCCCCCAGCAGGCCTCGAAAGTGGCGACAGTTTCACAGATCGCAGCCCCCCAGGAATGGCGAGGTCTAATTTGGATCTGCCGCGATTACCCTCTATGCTGGACCCCCCAGCAGGCCTCGAAACTGGCGACAGTTTCACAGCCCCCCGCAGGCAAGACAGAAAGAGGCAGGAAAGAGGCGGGAGGCGGGAGGAGGAAGGACGCGACCACACTGCTCTATTCAAAACGAATACCCAACCAAGGAGGGTTGGGAACAAAACACTAAACACAAAACACACACACACACACACACAACAAAAAAAACAGGCCAAGGAGGAGGGGGAGGGGGGCAGGGGGCGGAGGCCAAGAAGGTGCTGGCCAGACTCTTGGAGTGGAGGGCGGAAACTCCACCGCGATAATCCGCCGGCCCCCTTGTGGGGCCACCAGGCTGTAGGCCGAAGGTTCGCAGTTTCCTGGACCAGTTGCAGCTTCCAATTTCCACTGTTACAGATCTGCTTCTTGCTGCTTACTGTTCCTTGTTGACTTCTTGCTGCTCACTGTTCCTTGTTGATGGACCGCGCGAGGGGCGGCGGCCCAAAACAAGCATTTTTACCACACCCAAAACGCGCTGTCTGAATTGCTGGGGTGGGTAAAAACTGACACCCCTCACGCAGATCGGTGGGCTCAGGGTCCAAAAACACATGGGATTTGCCACATTTCTCAAATTCGGTGGCACCCCTCACGCAGATCGGCGGGGTCAGGGTCCAAGAACACATGGGATTTGCTTGCACTCCTCATGCAGATCGGCGGGGTCAGGGTTCAAAAACACACTGGATTTGCCACATTTCTGAAATTCGGTGGCACCCCTCACGCAGATCGGCGGGGTCAGGGCCCAAAAACAAAACGGATGTTCCACATTTCTGAAATTCGGTGGCACCCCTCACGCAGATCGGCGGGGGCAGGGTCCAAAAACACAGGGGATTTGCCACATTTCTGAAATTCGGTGGCACCCCTCACGCAGATCGGCGGGGTCAGGGTCCAAAAACACAAAGGATTTACCACATTTCTGAAATTCGCTGGCGCCCCTCACGCAGATCGGGGTCAGGGTCAACAAAAAAACTGGATTTGCCACATTTCTGAAATTCACATAACAGCAAGTGCAACAATAGACTCGCAATCTCCATTCGTCTTGCCAATTACCCATCGTCTTCGCATGAAGTTCCGACGCTGATTCACGGTGAAGCCAAAGCCTCATGACTTCGCTCTTCCATTGCCCATTCTCCGAGAGAGGGGGACGGCGGCAGGGGGCGAAGCCCTTACGGATAACCACCCCAGCACACAGGCCGTTTAGTAAACGCACCCAAAGAGAGAATCAACAGGGCAGGGTTGTTTAATAAACGCCCAAGGCCGTTTAGCAAACGCCGGTTGTCCAGTCCGGGTGGCTTTTCCTCCCTTGATGGAGAGCCGCCCACCCCCCCGGGCCTGCAGGCTGGCCGAGCTGGTCGCGGGGCAGGGTGCAGAGCAGTTCTCTCGCGCACGGTCCCTCTGCACGTAAAGGGCAGGCCTTGGGACTCGGAGCGTGCGCTAGGAGGGGGGGGGAACTGGATTTGGATTCGGGCTCGGGTGAGGAACGCGCTCCTACCCCCCTGCTCCCATCGGCGGACTGGCCTGGAGCAAGCTGGACAGAGCGCAACGGCCAGGGCAGGCATTGCAGCGAGTCCACGCTGCGATTACGGATGGGACGGCAGGAAATGTCTGATTCCCGAAAGAGGCCGCCCAGATGCAAAGGGCGCACGGTTTTGCCTTCGCTCCTGAGGCCTCCGATGCGCGCAACTCTCGTGAGAGGAGCCGAGCGTTGCGAAAGAGTTGTCGTACACATGATGGCCCATGCAAGGTAAATGGAAATAACCAGCCTCGAGCTTATCCCTATCCCTAAGATCGACAAGCCAAAGACGATGACAATATGAGGGACGTGCCCTCAGAACCTGAGGGAATCCTTGAACCCGACGCCGAGATACAGTGATGTCAATCATAGGGATCGGAATATGATTCAGGCGGATAAGAACAGCAAAGGTCCGGGCTCGTGCAAACGCGCAAATGTCACCTGTTGCCGACGACGGCTGCTGTACACTGTGCCCCCGGAAAAAAAAAAAACTGCATACGTCCCTAGGCAAACCATATAAATGACCAGCCAGGGAAAGGACACGGGAATGATGACCGCACTCAACGCGATCACTGGCGCTACCCGCGAGCAAGGCTGAGTCGCCGACAATCCAACTCGAGGAATTCGATCGGCCCCCACCCCTCCTCCTCCGCGCCGCTGCTGCTCCTCCTCCTCCACCCTCCTCCTCCTCCTCCTCCTCCTCCTCCTCTCCTCCTCCTCCTCCTCCTCTCCTCCTCCTCCTCTCCTCCTCCTCCTCTCTCCTCCTCCTCCTCTCCTCCTCCTCCTCCCTCCTCCTCCCTCCTCCTCCTCTCCTCCTCCTCCCTCCTCCTCTCCTCCTCCTCCTCCTCCCTCCTCTCCTCCTCCTCCTCCTCCTCCCTCCTCCTCGTTCTCCTCCTCCTCTCCTCCTCCTCCTCCTCCTCCTCCTCCTCCTCCTCCTCCTCCTCCTCCTCAAACTCCGGTCCGCGCGGGGTGAGGCCTCCCTTCAGAAGGCTCCGCCGCCGCCCCGCCCCGAGCAGCTGGTGGCGCTGCTCCGCCCGCCCCGCTGGCCAGGAGCTCAGAGCTAAGCGGGCCCCGCGTCACAGGCCGCCCCGCCGCCGGACCGCGAGCGCCTCCTCCTCCGAGAGGCCGTATTCCTCCTGACGGGCCGAGGGGTTCTACACCGACCACACGGCGCCGAGCTCGTCCTCTTGTCGCCCCCCCACCCCATTGGAAGAGGAGGGCAGAGATCAATCAACCAATCGATCAACGGATGCCTGGCGACCAGGTTGTGTCAGAACGGCCAGGTGCGACCGCATGACCACCACCTGGGGCTTGCTACCAACCAGCGCTTGCTGGGCATCGCCCTCCCGTCTCCTCTTGCCCCCAACCCCTGCATCGTCGGTCGCCAGAGGTCTACATCCCCTTCCCTGGGGACCCGCTTGTCGTCGCAGAGGGACGTTTGACGGCCCTAGGGCCTGCAGTCGGCCCCCAGAATCCTAAAATTCTGAAAACCACCGACTTGATGTTCGGCAAGACGCTGGAGGCATGGGAACACACCGTCCCCCGCGACACTCCACCCCCTCCATCCGCCCGCGCACGATCATGCAGTCCCTCGGGGATGCGGGGCATCCCCGGTTCCTGCATCGCGGCCAGTGCCATCTGCTCCTGGGGGGGGGCGGGGGGAGGGGTGCTGAACAGGGGTGGTGAATGCGCGCGGGAGGCAGGAGGCAGAAAGGAAAAGCAGGAGGAGGCGCGAGGGTGAAGGATGAGAAACCTTTGCGCGCCCTTGGACTTCGGCAGCGAGGATCGGGGCTGGGGCAGGACTGTTCCTAATTGTGGCCAGCTGTATCAACTGTATCGCGCGCTTCGTTTGTCTTTGGCGAAGTGTCAGAAATGCAAGGCGGTGCAATGATATGTCCGTATCCACCGCCTGGGGAACCGACAGCTGGGACCACAGCGAGCGAAAGATATGGACAGGTTTTGACCCAAGGGGGGCCCGCATGCATGCAGATCCACCGCCTACCGAGGCACCCGAAGAGGACGCCAGGCGGTGGTCATGGATGAGCGCCCGCCTCGGAAGAATAGCGCGCCATGTTGTGCCACAGTCGCTGCGACCAGAACATATCGACTACACGCAAGAGTGACCCTGGGCAAGAGTGACCTTGGGTCCGCATCTTTTAGGGGGTCGCAGGGGGACCAAACGCAAGCGCGCAAGCCGCTACCACCGCACCGCGTTCGGCGATCGGGAGACCCTCGGGGGCGGCCAAGAATCGGGGAGACGTAAGACCCGGGTACGGGGGACTCGGAAATCCCCGACGAGGTCGTCAAAAAAATGACGAGGCCGAGCCTGCATTTTGACGAGGCCTCCCGCTGCAGACATCCCACGAAACTCCTCCTCGTCAAAATCCGAGGCGCGGTCGTCAAAAAACGATGGCGAACCCGGGTCCCGGCAAACCCGGGTCTTACGCTCCCCCGAAAGAAGGGGACGTCCAAGAGGGGGGGGTGCAAATCATGGCCGACGGCATGTGCGCGGCCCAGGGACGTAATGAAATAAGAAGAGGCGCCATGAAATCTGGGGAAATATCCTGGCCCACGCCATGATATCCACCCCCCCCTAGGCCCTAGTCATCACCCCCCTCTCTGCCGCCCCCGAGACCCCAGTGGGCCCGCACCAAAGGTCACTCCGACGAAGGGCCACTCCTGCGCGCAGGCGAACCGAGGAAGCAGGAAAAGGACCAGCGCAGAGCCAGAGCGAGGTCACAGCCAGCCCGGCCCCGCCGCGCCGGCACGGCAGGGCGGAGCTCGGGGGGCGCACGCCCTCGCGGGCGGCACCCTCGGGCGGGACGGGGCGGGGCGGCCGCGCGCGGAGCCGCGGGACGCGTCCACGAGGAGGCCGTGAGAGCGAGTCGGCGGCGAGCCCACGGGGGAATGCAGGGGGGCGATCCTTCCCACAAGGCTCAGAAGGCCTCCGGCCTTCCGAGAAGTCTCTTGAGCCGACCCCGAAGACGGAGGCGGCTTCTCCAAAGACCGAGGCCTTCCGAGAAGTCCCGCCGCCTGCTGAGACGGCCTGCCCCCTCTCACATCCCCCCCCCCCCCCCGGGCGCGCCGCCGAGTGAGGTCGTTCTCTCAGCAGCGGTCGGGCGCTGGTGCCCACGCCAACGAGCCGAAGGAGCCGCCAACGAGGGGGGGAGCCCCCCGCCGTGGCGAGCAGCAACGGGGCAGCCGCCGACGAAAGGCGGGAGCAACACGCCGCGGCAGCACAGCAAGCCCCGTGCACTGCTCTGCGTGTGCTTTCTCCACCGCGTCGCCACTGCTTCCGCTACATAGCATCATCATCAAGCCGAGCGCGCTCCTCTCAAAGATCCAATACACTTGGGGCTGATTGGAGAGGACACGCGAGAGGACACAAGACCCTTCCGAGGGCCAAATTGCCGCAGGAATGTAGAAGGCGTGGGTCGCGAGACACCAGACACAAGGATACCCTTGATTCGGCAGGAACAACCTTCTAATCAGCCTCGACTGTACAGAGCACTCCTCACGGCGTCGGTGGGTGCACCCGGCAGGTGCTAACAGGCCTCTTGAGCTTGACGCGGGAGCCCATGAGAATGGCAAAACGCGCGCCCCGTGGGAAAGGGCCCCAGCAGGGGTTTCACCGTAGCCTGGGCCTGGCGCAGCACACTGGCCCAAAGACTCGAGGACTACGGAGTCGGGGAGAACGCCACAAGGAAGTTCTAGCTGAGGCTGTCCAGCCAGATTCGGCTCTGGCACCTCTCGGCCACGATGGTATCTCTGGATTTGGGGTCGTCGCGGCGATCGCAGCACCGTCACGTGCGAGGGCAGGGTCAACGCCTGCTCCCAACAGGGGACGAGGCCGCGGGAGCCCCGAGCCCGGACCTTCAAGAACGCACGCATTTAAAGGGAAACTGGGACACACAAATAAAAACACACAAATAAAAGGATTCCCCATATTTTCCTATATTTTCTGGGTTTTTGTCCTCCCCACCACTTCCCATATATTCGCATATTTTCCTGGGGATCGACGATTAATTGTGTCTGTGTGTTTCTTTCCCTCCTGAGCATTTTCTGGCGAGTCTGCCAATAGAGCCCGCGTCTGAAGAAAGCCATCCCCGAGATCGACTCACCGGCACGGCTCTGCAGGGACGATGTAGCAGAAGCCGCTGAGGCCATACACTCCTCTGGAACTTCGTTTGACCGAAGGCCTAAGAAACATTTGGGTATCCTGCTCTAGCTCGTGGTAGCAAGTCGAGGCCTCGAGTTTTGTGCTTATCGTGACATTGTCTCCTGCAAGATGGCCCACAAGCTTGAGGCAACTCGTCACGGTATTGTGCAACTGCTCGTCGTCGAGTAGCGCCCCGCCGAAGGTTTGTCGCCCACCTGGTGCTGATCGCAGCGCCAGCCACGAGCACCCATACAGCACGTGCTGGCCGCAGCTGCATACTGTGGCTCTGTGGCCGCGCGCCGTGGCACGATGTCTAACGCGTCCGCACCCTCCCTTATCGCCCATGGACTGACCAGCCCCAATGAACGGCAAGTAATTTGAGGGAGTTTCTGTGGAACTCACGTCATCCTCACCCCCGGCGCGAAGAGCACGAGCCCAGAGCGGCCTCCGGCACCGTTTCCGGACGGATCCGCTGGATCCGCTGGATCCGCTGGATCCGGTGACGAATCCCAAACCGGCGCCCTCGCCTGAGACATCCTCACAAAACGGGCCCCGGGGGGGATGCCCAGAGGAGCCCAGAGCGGCCTCCGGCACCGTTTCCGGACGGATCCGCTGGATCCGCTGGATCCGGTGACGAATCCCAAACCGGCGCCCTCGCCTGAGACATCCTCACAAAACGGGCCCCGGGGGGGATGCCCAGAGGAGCCCAGAGCGGCCTCCGGCACCGTTTCCGGACGGATCCGCTGGATCCGCTGGATCCGGTGACGAATCCCAAACCGGCGCCCTCGCCTGAGACATCCTCACAAAACGGGCCCCGGGGGGGATGCCCAGAGGAGCCCAGAGCGGCCTCCGGCACCGTTTCCGGACGGATCCGCTGGATCCGCTGGATCCGCTGGATCCGGTGACGAATCCCAAACCGGCGCCCTCGCCTGAGACATCCTCACAAAACGGGCCCCGGGGGGGATGCCCAGAGGAGCCCAGAGCGGCCTCCGGCACCGTTTCCGGACGGATCCGCTGGATCCGCTGGATCCGCTGGATCCG
This sequence comes from Prorocentrum cordatum, assembly GCA_963575745.1. Lineage (NCBI taxonomy): Eukaryota > Dinophyceae > Prorocentrales > Prorocentraceae > Prorocentrum > Prorocentrum cordatum. The sequence continues at coordinate 139,243 of CAUYUJ010016910.1, forward strand.
ACGAATCCCAAACCGGCGCCCTCGCCTGAGACATCCTCACAAAACGGGCCCCGGGGGGGATGCCCAGAGGAGCCCAGAGCGGCCTCCGGCACCGTTTCCGGACGGATCCGCTGGATCCGCTGGATCCGGTGACGAATCCCAAACCGGCGCCCTCGCCTGAGACATCCTCACAAAACGGGCCCCGGGGGGGATGCCCAGAGGAGCCCAGAGCGGCCTCCGGCACCGTTTCCGGACGGATCCGCTGGATCCGCTGGATCCGGTGACGAATCCCAAACCGGCGCCCTCGCCTGAGACATCCTCACAAAACGGGCCCCGGGGGGGATGCCCAGAGGAGCCCAGAGCGGCCTCCGGCACCGTTTCCGGACGGACGACCTGACTGCATAACACGCCTGGATATGCCGACGGGGGCGAAGGAGGAGGAGGAGGAGGAGGAGGAGGAGGAGGAGGAGGAGGAGGAGGAGGAGGAGGAGGGGAGCAGGCGAGGGAGCCCCGGCCCTGGGGGAGGGGCCCTGAGGGAGCCCTGATGGGCTTCCGGCACCATGGAGAGGTCCTGTGGGGCGGCCGCCCCTTCTTCTCTCGGTCGTTTCCCTCTCGCCCAGAAGCGCGCGCCCCTTCTTCTATATATACAGAAACTCCCGATCAACCGCAGAGCGGCGGATGTTACTTTCATCCATATATGATCAAATATTCAGAAAATACGTAACCCAGTCAATTCCCAACAACTAACCATGCAACGAGTTTTGAAATTCCACATATTCCTGAAACTCCGTGAAATACAACACGCGTCCGACCATACGGAAACTCAGAGACCGCCCGTGCGAGCTCGCGAACTACCGATAGAAGCCGATGGCGGGAGGGAGGGATGGAGCCGAGGGCGCAGGGGGGGGGGGGGGAACCACGCGGGGGCGCACGGGAGAGGCGCAGGGGCGGCGGGGGGAAGGGCGGAGGGCAGTCGGGCTGGAGGCAGCCCAGGGGGGTGGGGGGAGGGAGGGAGTGGACGAGGGCGAGGAGGTGGGCTACACAGTCAAGGAGGCAGCCGAGGAGGAGGAGGAGGAGGAGGAAGATGAGGAGGAGGAGGAGGAGGAGGCGGAGGAGGGCCCCATCCATCCTCGAAATCCCCCTCCCCATCCGCTCCGTCGTCCTCCACCTCCCTCCTCCTCCTCCTTTGGGCCGAGGGCGACGCGCCCCGTCTCCGCGGCCAGGGCGCGCGGACGGCGGCGCCCAGGCCGCCGGCCCTCCCGGGCCATTCTCTAAGGCGCCCCACGCCGCGCCACCCGCATGCCGCGAAGGGCACGCGGGAAGCACCCGCAGGAACTGGTGAGAAGACCGCCGTTGCCACCGAGGAGTGCGGCGGGAAAAGCAGGGGGCGAGAGAGGGGGGTCAGGAGCAACTCGAACGCATTCAGCCTGCTACGGTGGGTTCGTGTTGCGACGACCCCAGAACTGGTTACCGACGGTCCTGCAGCAGCGCGCGATTGTGCCCTCTGGACCCGCCGAGGCGCCCGCCTCGCAACCCTGCGCAGCGCTGGCCGCCCCAGCAGCGCGGCCGTTTGCACCCCCGCTGGAGGACGTGGGCAGGATGCACCTGCTCGACGAGCTGTTCGAGTCGGCAGGTGCCGCCGCACCGCCAGCCAAGCAAGCAGCCCCGCGTGGAGCCGCTCACACCTCCCGCCGAACCACCGTCCTCCCCGGGCGACGCGGATCGAGCGGCCACAACGGCGGTCGCTCCAGGCCACGAGGTGGAGGACCAGCCGAGGCGGCTGGCGCCGCAGATCCGCCCGCCCCCGCGTGGAGCCGACGGCCCCTGCCGCGGAGACCCCCGCCTCCCAGCGCGACGCGGCGGGCGCCGCCCCCGCTGCGACGCAACCCGCCCCCGGCGGGGAGAACGTGGACGGCGACGCTGCCCTGTAGCCAAGGTTGGTGGCCTTCGCGACACAACGCGTGTCTCGGGTTCCCCGAGCTCCCGCCGAGGATGAGGCGCTGCCCAGGGCCGCCCACGTTTCAGCAGCGGCCGCCTCTCCGGCGCCGCCAGCGACGCTGGGGAGCGCCGCGGCGGCCGACGTGCACCTGCCTGGAGGCCGAGTTTGCGGACATTCTCGACGCAGCAGAGGTGGACGGCGTCGATGCCCCGCGCGAAGGCGAAACGCGGACCAGCGCCGCCGGCGCCGCCACAGCGGACGCTCCGCCGAGGCAGCAGGTGCCGCTGCAGGCGGCCGTGCCCACTGCGGCGGCGGCGGCGGGACAGGCGCGGCTGGCGGGGGCCGAGGAGCGAGCCATGCCAGCGCTGCCCGAATGGGCGCGTGCCTCTGCACGGGCGCCACATGACGAGCTATCGGCCCATGCCAGCGCGTTCTGCGACACAGACGCGCGCACTGCGGCCGCGCTGGAAACGGCGAGTTTTGACACCGCGGTGCTCGGGCCCGCGGGCGCCCGCGAACTCGCTGCCGCCGCCCCCGATGACGACACCGTGCCCACCACGCAGCCGCCGCCGCCGTCCCCGACGGGCGCCTCGGCGGCGCGCCCGCCGCCCGCCGCCCGATCCGCGCAGCCTGCTGTTCTCGTGGCGCCGACGACGCCGCGCAGAATGTCGGCTTCTGCGCCGCTGGCGCCCTCGCCGCGCCCGACCCTGGGGCTGTCCGCGCCTTCGAGGCCGGCCAGGCCACACCGCTGCGCGCCGGAGCTCGCAGATTACCCCCGAGTCCCCCAGCGCGGCCAGCTGGCGGACGCAGGACGGCCCCTGCAGCCTGGCCTTGACGCTGACAATGCGCTCCCCCGAGGGCCATCCGCGGGCGCCTGGGGCTGCCGCCATCGCGGCCCCCGCGCCGACGGACGCCGAGGCCCAGGAGGTGACGCCAGAAACGACCGCCCTCGCGCCGAAGGAGGCTCCGCTTCAGCCTCGCCTCGTGCAGTCTGCCTCCTCCTCCTCATCCTCCTCCTCCCTCCCTCCCTCCCTCCCTCCCTCCCTCCCTCCCTCCTCAAGCCCCGATCCCCCCCGCCTCCTCCGCTCCATCCTCCTCCCCCCTCCTCCCCTCCGCCGCCTCCTTCGTTGCCTTCACCTCCTCCGCCACCCGTCGACGTCGATGCCATCGGGTCGCTCCCCGGGGGGATCTTCCATGCGTCCCACGCCGCCGACTCGGACAGCGGCTCCGACGACGGCGACGCCCGCGGGGGGAGGGGGGGGTCCGAATTAGTTGTCGGGAATTTTCGGTGGCTGTCTATGGCGTACGATCTGCGTGAGGGGTGTGCCGAACTAGGTGCGACGGCGCCGTGTGGGCACCCGCACAGGGGCCACAGGTGAAGCTCCGTTTGGGGCTCGATCTGCGCGAAGGGTGTGCCAGAATGGGCGCCGTGGCGCCGTGGTGGGCACCCCCGCGGGGGCCACAGTGGGAACTCCACGTGGAGCGCGATCTGCGTGAGGGCGGCGCCATGTGGACACCCCCACGGGGACCACAGATGGAGCTCCCCATGGTGTACGGCAATGAAGGGTGCGCCGAAATGGGCGCGGCGGCGCCATGCGGACACCCCCATCGGGGCAACAGGCGGAGCTCGCAAGGCCTCCTGGTGGTCCTCCCTGAGCCTCTGGGGGACTCGCGAGGCCTTTGGGAAACTCCGAGACATTTGTATGCCCTCGCTGGGCCTCCGAAGGCATCTGGAGGCTTCCATGGGCGTCCAGGGACCTCCAGCCGTGGCGATACGGGCACTGGGGCCGTGGGCGGAATTCCCGATGGGGCCTCGAAACGTGTGAGAGGTGTGCCGAAATGGGGGCGGCGCCGCCATGCGAACATGCCCACTGGGACCTCAAGTGGACCTCTCTTTGATGGCACGAAGCGTGTGAGTAGTGTGCCGAAATTAAGCGGTGCCGCCATTCGAAGATTGCCACCTGGGCATCAATGGGCTTCAAGTGGAGCCCCCAATGGGGCTAGTAAGTGTGTGAGGTCGTGCCGAAATAAGGGCGGCAACGCCGTGCAAACGTTGCGACTGCGGCATTAGACCTTAGGTGGAGTTCCCTATGGGGCCACGAAGCGTGTGTGCAGAGTGCCGAAATAAGGCGGCGCCGCCATGTGAACATGGCCACTGGGGCCTTAGGTGGAGATCTCGATAGGGGCCATGAAGCGCGCGAGGGGTGTGCCACAAGGACGGCGGCACCACCATGCGAACATAACCGTTGAGACCGCAGGTGGAGCTCCCTATGGTCACGAAGAGTGTGAGCTGGCAAGTGCGAAAGTGAGCATGGCGCCGCCATTCGAACATTGACTTTGGGTCCTTCTTCGAAATCCCAATATGGCCATGAAGCGTGTGAGGGGGCGTGCCGAAATGAGGCGGCGTCGCCATGCGAACATGCCCACGGTGCCTTTGGGTGGAGCTCCCAATGGGGCAACGGAGCGTGGGAGTAGTGTGCCGAAACGGCGCCGCCCTGCGAGCATGCCGATTGTGGCTCTTGGGTGGAGCTCCCCTATGGGGCCACGAATCGTGTAACGGGTGTGCCGACAATCAGCGGAAGTGGAGGAAGATGGTGAGAGGAGTTGGGAGGTGGGGCGGAGGCGCTGCGGATCGAAATCAAGAAACAACGATCGAAGATCGAGAGAAAACCGACGATACATCGACTACGAAAACGGAGGTCTTCCCAAGGGTAGTCTTTCATCCCGGGTCCGTTGATTTTTCGCGCCGCTGAGGGGGGGAGATCATGGAAGGATGGGGGGAGGAGAGAGGGAAGGAGGGGAAGTGAAAGAGCGGGGGGCGGCGACCGCGACGACGACGACGAGAAAAGAGAGAGGGAAGGAGGGAGGGAGAGCAAGATTGAGTTTCCAACCGCAGATTCTATGCAGACGTAGTCTGGTTGGGCGGGAAAGCGGGAAGAGGGAAAGAGTGAGGGAAGGAGGGAGTAAGCGAGAGAGCGCGGAAAAGGGGAGGGAGGACAGGACAGGGACGGCGGACGGAGGGGGAGGAAGAGGGAGAGAGGGCGATGCTCAATAATCACTATCATGATCAACAAGGCCATCATTATCATTACCATCCGCCGCCAATGTTATCATAATGATCTATGTGATCGACCTTGCCACCGTTGTCATCGTGATACCACCACCATCATCACCATCATCACCATCAAAATCCTCATTGTTCCCATTACAACCATCATCACCGCCATCACCATCATCAATACTACCGGCACAATCGCCATTGTCGTCGTTATCGTCGTAATCACCACCATCCACCAATATCAGCATCATCTGCGTTGCCATGGCCGGAGATCATGATGACTACATGCGGCGGCGCGCGATAAGTTTCTCACGCGACGTGGACTTTGCATGATCCAACGGGGTCGCGCGCAATGGTTTTCGGGAGGAGGCGGACGAGGGGGAGGAGGAGGAGCAGGGGGGGAGGAGGAGGAGGAGGAGGAGGAGGAGGAGGAGGAGGAGGAGGAGGAGGAGGAGGAGGAGGAGGAGGAGGAGGAGGAGGAGGAGGAGCAGCCGCACGAGGAGAAAGATGATGAGTAGTGGTGAGTAATGTTGCAATGATGTCACGAGCGATGAGTAGTGATGCAATAATACTCGGGATCTGAATAATTGGCAGATGTATATCAATTCGCTGGCCAAGCCGGCCAGAGGCGCGCTAAGATCTCCGGTAGCACGTTAACAAAATGTCTAGTTCGCGCGCGCGGCGGCCCCCCCAGGACAAGTACCCCGGCCGGTCCGGCTCAGAGAGAAGTGTTCCTTCTGGGCGTGGCTTTCAGGCGCCCCAGAGCGCTCCCAGAGGGCCCCAAGAGTTCCCAAGACGGTCCAGGAGGGCTCCGAGTCGCCGACCGATCGGTCCAAGACGCCCAAGATAGCCTCCAGACGGCCGCAGACGCCCCCAAGACGCCGAAAGAGGCCTCGAAGAAGCGCCTGAGGGCCCCAACAAACAAAAATCGCTCCATTCCCTTCGGAAAACGTCGATTTTTCGCATGCGCGACGTTTCTCATCTTTTCGGCTTCCCCACGCTCCAAGACGGCCCAAGAGGCTCCCAAGACCGCACCAAGACGGCCCAAGAAGCCTCCAAAAGGGCCCCAAGACGGCCCAATATGGTCCCAAGATAGCCCAAGAGGCGCACAAAAAGACCCAAGATGGCCCCAAAACAGCCCCAAGAGAGGCCCAAGATGGGGATCGGGAAACGAAAAGTCCAGCCTTCAGTCCCAAGAGGCCCCCAGGAGGCCCCAGGAGGCCCCCGAAAAAACCCCAAGGGGCCCCCAAGAGGCACCCCAAAAGGTCCCCAAAAGGCTCCCAAAAGGCCCCCAAAGGCCCCAACACGTTCCCCAAGAGGTCTCAAAACTGCCTCCCAGAGGCCCACAAGAGGCCCCAGCACGGCCCCCAAGCGGCGAGGCAATCTGGGCCGGCTGGTAGATGCATATAATCAATATGTAGATATCTGGTATTCACGGGGAAGTACTTGCATGGGGCTTTTTTCATGAAGCGATTGATTGCCATTCATTGGGGCCGCTCAACCCATGGAGCCGCAAGCAAGGTCCGCAAGGACAGGGCCCTGATATTGTCGCTACCAGCGAGGGACAAGATCCTGCCAATCAACGCGTCAACGAAATTACGGGCAACTGATCTGTCCGAAACTGGCTACCTGCCGCACCAGTGTCCGAGATCGCTAGCAGTATACTTTCGCTTCGCTGCGCAATGGCACCACTTGGCATGTGTCGCAGGAGAACCCGCCGATAGCAAAGACGATCTGAGGCTCAATAAGCAACTCCTATTCAACGTTGCGACTCACCACCAGATTCGAACAAAAAACAAAAAAACGACGCGCAATCACATTCGGGTGATTGAATTGGCGTGGCACGTGACAGCAATGGTGGCAGCCTGAGGCGAGCAATACTGCAGATCCGTAGTGGGGGCAATCGCAAAAACAAGGATCAGCGGGAAGCTAGGAGGGAGGAGGGAGCGGAGGGCAGAGAGTAGGTAGGAAGGAGGGAGGGGGGAGGAAGGCAGGATGGAGAGAGGGATGGGATAGGTAAGAGGAAAGATAGCGAGAGAGCTAGGGTGGGAGCGAAGAGGACGAGGCGAAGACAGAAGAAGAGAAGGATCAGGACCGGGAGCAGCAGGAGCAGCAGCAGCAGCACGAGAAGAAGCAGCAGCGGCACCAGGAACGGCAGACCTCCCCGCGCTCCTTCCGCTCCACCATCTTGGACCTCACCTCCTCGGGCATCATGTCCGGGGTCAGCTCCTCAGGACAGGCAGGGAGCCAACGGACCGAGCGGACCCCGCTGCACGGCGGGTGTTCTGGACCGGCGGGCGGGGAGAGGGGGCGCTCTGCTCGCAGCGCGGCCACGACAGTCGAGCTGCCACGATACGAGGAACGCTGAATAAGGAACGAAGCCCAAAGCCTCAAAATGCCCGACGAGCGCAAAAAAAGAAACGACACATCGAAGGACGCAACGAACACCCAGCGGATTGCGACTGAAACCGGGAGGCTATCAGAGACCCTGTAAGAACGGTTTTTTGAAGGCAGATCTGCCTGTAAGAACGGTTTTTTGAAGGCAGATCTGCCTTCAAAAAACCGTTCTTACAGAGTAGACCATTTTTTGAAGGCAGATCTGCCTTCAGAAAACCGTTCTTTTTGAAGGTAAATCTGCCTTCAAAAAACCGTTCTTACTGCGGGATTAGGACGCCCGTGGCCATGGGCCTGCCCGCCTGGAGGCACAGAGGTCGGCGTGGGGATGCTCCGTCACGGGAGGCCTACTCTGTAAGAACGGTTTTTTGAAGGCAGATCTGCCTTCAAAAAATGGTCTACTCTGTAAGAACGGTTTTTTGAAGGCAAATCTGCCTTCAAAAAACCGTTCTTACAGAGTAGACCAGTCTTTCCTCCTTGAAGGCAGATCTGCCTTCAAAAAACCATTCTTACAGAGTAGCCCGGTCAGGCCCACTAAAAACATCCATGCCCGAGGATGCCAACGCCGCCCAATGGGCCACCCCAGCCAGCCGGCCAGCCTGTCTCCTTCCGTTTCCCGTACTTTTCCTTCCGTTTCCCTCCCAATTCCTTCCGTCTCCCTCCCCTTTTCCTTCCGCGCCCCTCCCTTGTCCTTCCATGTCCATCCCTTTTCCTCCCGTTCCACTGCCTTTTCGTTCAATGTTCCTCCCTTTTCTTCCCTTTTCCCCTTTCCGTTTTCGTTACGTGTCGCGCCCTTTCCTTTCCGTTGCCCTACCCTTTCCTTCCGTTGCCTTCTCTTTTCATCCCATGTATGTCCTTTCCCCTCCCTTTACCTTCCGCCCCCCCCCCGCTTCCTTCCGTTTCCCTCCCAATTCCTTCGGTGTCCTTTTCCTTCTCATTTCCTTCCGTTTCCTTCCTTTTTCATTCCGTGTCCTTTTCCCTCCCTTTTCCTTCCGTGACCCTCCTTTTTCCTTCCGTGGCCCTCCCTTCCTTGTACTTCGGTGTCCTGCTCCCTTCCTTGTACTTCGGTGTCCTGATCCCCCTCGTTTCCTTCCTTTTACCTTTCGTGTCCTTCCGTTTCCCATTATTTTCCCTCTCGTTTCCTTCCGTTTCCCTTCATTTTCTCTCTCGATTCCTTCCGCTGCCTTCCCTTTTCCTTCCGTATCATGTTTCCTCTCGTTTCCTTCCGCTTATCTTCCTTGTCCGTCGCGTTTCCTTATGTCTCCTTTTACGGTTCCCCCTCGTTGCCTTGCGATTCACTCCCTTTTCCTTTCGTTTCCCGTCACTTCCGTCTCGTTTCCTTTCGTTGTCCTTCCTTTTCCTCTCGTTTCCTTCCGTTGCCCTTCCTTTTCATTTTCTTCCCGTTTCCTCCCGTTTCCCTCCCCCTTCCTTTTGTGTCCTTTTCCGTGTCGTTTCCCTTTGTCTGTCTTTCCGTTTGTTTATTCTTCCCCGCCGGGTGAGGGGCAAGGGAGGCCTAGGGAATGACTCAACTCCGGAGTTAAGTGATTCTGAGTGCCGGGGAATGCACCAACAATAAACTCATTGAAGTGCAAGGGTAAGTCGTTTGGAGGCTGGTGACAATGAAGACATGCAATATGTTTCACTCCAGAATGAATCATAATTGCCATGCTGCCTTGGGTGCTTTTCCAGCGAGCCCCTACATAACCCAAAGTGCCCTCTATCTCAGCGTCTTGACTGTAACCTCTGGCGGCGCAGAAGTCCACTGCCCCCCAAAAGCTTGGCGCGGGCCAGGATAAGGAGGAACGCTAGGGGGAGTCTGGCTCAAGGGGGAAACGTCGAGCTGGAATCGGCGATACGTCCCCGATAGATCGGCGAAATGACCCCGACTGCGAATCCGCACTTCCTGGGTGGGGTGGGCTATCAGGTCTTAATTCGGCGATTCGTGAGCGATAGGGGGTCGATGCCATCACCCTTGGGCCCATACCCCCCAGCGTTGCCCCTGACAGGAGCAGGAGGACAAGGAGAGGTACGAGAGGGAGCAGCGACGACGACGACGACGACGACGACGACGACGACGGAGGGGACGAGCGTGAGCAGGAGGCGGGAGATACGAGCGGGAACAGGAGGCGGAGGACGACGATGAGGGGACGCGGACGAGAAGGGGTGCAAGCGGCAGAGCAGGAGCAGGAGGCGGAGGACGACGACGAGGGGACGAGGTACAAGCGGGAGCAGGAGGCGGAGGAGCAGGAGGAGCGGGAGGGGTACGAACGGGAGCAGCGAGGCGGAGGACGACGACGAGGGGACGAGGAGGGGGGGGGGCACGGGAGGGGGGGTACCCGGGGGGACAGGGGGGGGCACAAAATAGATCGCGCCGCATCGCCGATACATCGGCGATACATCGGCGACGCATCGGTGATGCCCCCGCGATGCATCGTCGACGTCGGCGATGCATCGGCGACGTCGACGTGAAGCAAGTCGGGCCCCACATCGAGCCGCATCGCCGAGGCACCGGCGATGTGGCGTGATCCTCAGACCCCATCTACTCCGACCGCATCTAGGAGGCCCCGACAAAAATGCATCGATGCCGCTGCTCCGCGGGCCTCTCCTGGGGGTGCGTTCGCGCCAGAATCTCGAAGAGAATCCCGCCATGGCGACGGGGGATCTACGGTCGGCATCTTGAACTAGGGCTCCCAACTTCGCGCTTCGCGCTGCGCGAAGCGCGAAGCGCGAATAACTTCGCGCTCTCGCGCCGCCCTCCCAAAGGGAGAATAGGAGGACGAGGAGGAGGGGGAGAAGGAACGAGGACCGCGAAGCGCGAAGCGCGAATAACTTCGCGCCCTCGGGGGAGCCCTTGTTGAACGAAACCGTGCCGTTCCGCTGGTTTGGGCCCGCCACGCTTCGGCGCGACACGGCATCCACTTCCCCGTCCACAAGCGCCCACGCCCAGAGCTCTTCCGGGCCTCCCGCCCCGCGGGGCAGAAGGCAGAGCGCATCGCCGCTGCCGCCGCCGCGACAGGCTGCACCAGAGCTCCCGATGGTGGCGGTATCGGCATCTCTTCCTCCCCTGGAATCGGAAGGGGGGGCGCGGGACCGCGGGGAGCGGGGAAGGGTGCGGTGCAGGAGGAGGAGGAGGAGGAAGAGGAGGAGGAGGAGGAGGAGGAGGAGGAGGAGGAGGAGGAGGGGGAAGAGGAGGAGGAGGAGGAGGAGGAGGAGGAGGAGGAGGAGGAGGAGGCGAGGGCGGTGCGCTTTCGGCCGGCCGGGCTCCGGGTTCAGGCCCTCGGCGCGGGTCGCCCGGGGAGCCCACGACGGGCGCGGCGCTGCACCCGCCACCCCCTCCCCCGGCTTGCTGGCGGAGCGGGAAGAACTTCGAGATCCTGCATGTTGAGATCCGGCAAATCTCAACTGCTATGCTTCGAGCGCTCGGCAGGATAATACATGAGCCTGGCTCGACCCCAATGAAGGTATACAATTTCCTATTGCACGGGCGCGTCGCTTGGCATGGCTGAGAATAAAAAACACTGGGGGCGGTGAACCCGCGTGGCATTGTTTGGCATTGGTTGGCGGTACTTGCCAGAGAAAACGAAACACAGGGGGCGGGGAAACCGAAGAATCCGGGGAACCCGAGGAACCCGGGGAACCACAGGAACCCGATGACCCCGGGGAACCCAGGGAACCTGGGGAACCCGAAAAACCAGAGGAACCCAGGGAACCCGAAGAACCCGAGGAACCCAAAGAACCCGTGGAACCCGGGAACCCGACGAACCCAGGGAACCCGAAGAACTCGGGGACCATCCGAGGAACGGGCAGGGTAGCCCCTGGAGGCGCCAACCGTATAAGAACTCCGCACGCAAGTCTCACTGCGGAAATAGGAACCCTGCCTTGGCGAAGTGCGAGCACAAATTGAAGCGCCGCTGCCAGCGCGGTCACAGAAGGCGCCAGAAAAACATGATCTGGGACCAGATGAGCCCAGCGCGACACCAATTAGAAGGTATTGCTTGGCATTGCTTGGCATTGCTGGGCGTTTCTTGGCAGTGCCTGGAATTGCATGGCATCGGTAGGCAGTGCTCGGAATTGCTCGGCATTGCTTGGATCGGGCATAATAAGAATACGAAGCGCAGGGGGCGGGGGGCCCAGGGGGCCTGGAGAACCGGGAAACCTAGAGGGAACCCGAGAAACCCGGGGAAACCGGCCCCCCCCGTGATATTCCAAAGTCGATCTATAGCGCGGAGCCGAATTATCATGCGAGGGCATTACCTTTTCCTGGGTCCAAATATCTTCTCTGGCGCGGATAATAATTCGCCCCGCCATGTTGGGCTCCAGCGCGACTAGTCGCGCATCCCCAACTGGGGGGCCAAAATCTCTGGGTCGACAGTAAAGAATGACAGCGGTAGACGCAGAAGCGCGCATTCAAAGCAAACGCAATACTGGCTGGCCGTAGAACTTGGAGACGCACGCCCCCAGCAACGCCCGCGCTGACCTCCTTTGGCCCAATCTTCGACCAAACGCAGCTACAGACCCACTGAAATCCTCGCCCCTATAGTTCCACTGCTTTGCTGACTCACCGCCGCCCATGCACCGCTCCAAAACATGCATTTTCGGTTTGCCATTGAAATGAACGGGATGGGCGTCGCGCAGAGCGGCCGCTTGCGCGGCGAACTTCATGTTCGCGAAGGGTATTCACGGCAAACGGGCGATGGTTTGCGATCGCCTTGCCATGCTCATTTCCCCTTTCCATCGCTGAACGAATGGGCGATGATACGGCTGCCCGCTGGTCGGCGCCGCTCCCCCGATCAAGGAAAGCTTCCGCGATCTCCGCTCCTCGTGATCCGCGCGCCTGCGCGCCCCCGAGCTGCGCCTCATATTCGCCGACTCTGCGTTCTTCTCCTTGCCGATGCCCCGCGACAATTTCGGTGAGCGGCCGGTCTCCTCACCTGGCGGCCGCCTGTTGCATGGGGGCCGTCAAATGACGGCGCAGCGTCAGCACGCGGGCTTTCTGGGCTGTTACAACTACACATCTGCGCGCAACGAGATGGCACGCCAAGCCGTCGACGATATCAGCCGCCACTCCAAGGTCAACGACGCGCGGCCAATCGAATGTCAGCAACGTCTCGCCCGCATACGGAACGTGGAAAAGAGGGGGCACTTGCCCGCCCGAAGCGGGGATCTCTGCGCTGCCATCTGCCCGCGTGCGTCGGCGGCTTCTCCGCGGCGCGCCTCTCCCAGCCTGCGTCTTCACCGTCAGAGAGGCAGGGCAGCCCCTCTGCATCTCCGCCCCCCTCCCCCCCTTCCCCCTCCCTCCCAGCGACCTCCCTCTTCCTCCTCCCCGCGCGCCTCCTCCTGGTCGCCCTCTTCCATGCCCCCTGACAGGGGCAGCGAGGCCGCGGCGCACGCCCCTCGCACGGTTTCCTTCCCCGGGGCCTTAGCCGTCTACGCGCGGCGCGAGGGGCGCGCGTCGTCGCCCCCCTCGCGGAGGGGCCAGCGCGCGCATCTCCCGGCGAGGGCCCGCGCGACGGCGGCCGCCCCTGCGGGGGAGGGCTCGGGCGGGGGCCCCCATCGCTGAGGGGCGCCCCCGGGGCGAGGGGGCGCCGCCCAGCCCTCGACAGTGCGCTTTGCCAAAGGACGCGGCGACGGCAATGGCGACGGCGATGGAGATGGCGAGGGCGAGGATGGGTGCGAACATGCACTGTTGCGTTGAACCCAAGCGTTGTTCACGCGGGCGCCCAACCCCAGCCTTCGCCGCCTCCTCGGCGCCAGCCGCGCATCCGATTGGCAGGGCGCTCTTGAGCCCCTCGCCGATCTCCCCGAGCGTCTTCATCAAAGATGTCGCGGCGCCTCCTCCCGCCGAAACACACCATCCGCTTCTTCTCGCCGCGCGTCCACTTCAACCCGATCACGCGGCCCCTCTCGCAGCACGTCGCGCCGCGCTCTCGGTCGCGGCGGACGGAGGGGCGGGGCGGCTTCGGCGGGATCTCCTGCGCCCACGGATTCACGTGGCCTTTCCTGCCCCCCCCTCGTCGTCCGCGCCATCCTCCACCTTCGGCTTCTTCTCGGCGGCCGCTGCTTCTCATCTATTTCGCAGACGCAGGCTTCTCTGCCGCGCGTGACCCCCCCCACACCCCTTGCGCGCCATCGCTCGGGCCCTCGCGGCTAGCCATGTTTCCTCTGCTGCCAGGTGGGCGCTGGGCTGCTGCGTCTTCTCCGCCCTGCCGTCGGGAAACGCTGCGCTCGCGAAGCCATCGTCTCCCATGGCAAACTGCCCCCGCTGGCCCCCTGACCGCAAACGTCGTCGCCGCGCGCGTCGGCCCGGAGCTGAAATCGCAGAACGCGGCGCTGGGTCCAGCAATTACCCCTTCCAGCAAAAACTCAAATATACTGTCGCGATCACGCAAAGAAACAAAACGTAAAACGGTTGCACCCGACGCCGCTTGCCCCGCCACCCCCGCCCCCCCCGAATTTCCGCCCACCCCCTCCTCCGCCCTCCTGCCCGACCCCGCCCCTGCGCGCGATCTCCGTCGCGGTCGCCGGCCTCGCTCTCCATCGCCTCCTGCGACGAGAGCGCCGCCATCGGGCTCGCGGCAACCTGCCTCCGCTTCCTCTGCGGCCTCGGAGGCGAGCGGGCGCCGAAAGCGTTCGCGGTGACATCGCGCCCGCTGCCTCCGCCGGCGCCAGGCGACGCGGCGACCGCGGCAGATCTGGGAAGCGCCGCCGGCATGTCCGTCGCGGTCACATCGCGGAGCTGCCGTCGATATCGTCGCGATTGTCCTTCGACGCCCCTGCGCTTGGACTAGCCCTGCCAAGCTTCGACCCCGTCGCGCCCCCTAGCATCTTTGCGCGCGCCTCCACCATGGCCTGCGCCTTGGCGATGCAGAACTTGCCGCGCACATGGCTGAACGCATTGGGCGCCTCATGGCAGAAGCGCCGACGTTCCTCCTGGCGAATCTCCCATCTGACGCGCGCGGTGCGTTGCGCAAGCGGCAACACACATGCTATTATGTATGAAGTCATCGACGCCCCCTGGCACGTGGCATTGCTCGATCAGCTGAATTACTGCTTCACCTGTGTACTCAGCTGCAGATGCGCGCGCCTTCGCCTCTCCGTGGCCGTTGGCCACACTGCCGCGGACCTCCGCGCGGGAGGCGCGTGAAGGCGCGACCCCTTGCTCGAGCCAATGCCAGCGCAGCTGCGGGGTACTGTTGCATACACGCGCAATGAAAAAGCAACTCCTCGCTCAGGGGATCCATGACGACGACAAGAACGACTAGGTCAAAATCCATGGGTTGTACTTTTCTGTAACCCAAAGAAAATGCTGGATCGCACAATTTTTCGACTCCGCTTTTTACATCGACATTGGAATCTCAAGGCCAGGGGCCCCGTGAAGCACGAGAAACCCGGGGAACCCAGGGCACCCGGGAACCCGTGGAACCCGAAGAACCCGAAGAACCCCCGAGAAACGGGCAACGCAACATTAGGAGGCGCTGGGGGCGGGGAGCCCGAGGAACCCAGGGAACCTCCGAGCAACGGGCAAGCTAACACTCCGAGGCGCCAACCTTTGACCAAGTACAAGCCCTTTAGGCAAGCCGAATTCGGAAACAAATGCCTTGCGGAAGGCTCAGTCGATGAGAGAGGGGGGCACAGAAACAATAGACGAAACCGCAATCGCTACCATCATGGAGGAAGCCAGACGGAGGGAATTAAATACACGGGCGAAGTAAATCAATCCACGCGAAGCGCGCATGCTTAGCGTTGGACGCTGTCCCCTGAAAAGGCGATGGCCTTTGGGTAAGTCAAAACGGTGTAAGAGCATGAGGCAGACGCAGATGCGTTTGTTTATGTTTTAAAACATAAAACTTGGGCAGTGTAGGCGTGTTCTGTTTGCAGGGTGGCATGGTGTAACTGGCGACGTGGAGGATGAACTGATGGACCTGAGGAAAATTAAACCATGCGAGGTGCGAGTGGTGCCTTGAATGCGGTGGCCCACAATGGGGCATCTAGCCCTCAACTCACACACCACACAAGTAGCCAAACCTCCCCACACGGATCGTCCACCACCCATTCCCCAACACATCTGGCCTTGAAACTGTAGCGGGAGTGGTGACAGCGAGCAAATAGAGAACAACGCATGCGTCCCAAGTTTGGTAAAATCGTTGACGGAGTAGAGAGAACGCAGCTGTATGGCCACGGGTACCAGGAGGTCCTCGGGGTACGAGGAGGGCTCTTGCACACAGACTGTTGGGAGGGGACGTGTTAAAGCGAGGGGTGCGTACATGTGTCCCCTCCCAACCACCACGTCAAGTCACCACTCCCCCAATCCACTTTCAGTCTGCTAGGGCCATATCCGCGCAGGTGTGAAGGGGACCGATGATGTAAAGCGTACTCAAGATCCTCTTCCTCCTCCTTCTCTTGGCGGCCCTCGGCATCGTCCCCCATCTTTGGGCGGGAGGAGGACCAGCTAGCAACAGCAGGAGCAAGAGGGACAGGAACAGGAACAGGAACGGGATACAGCAGAAGAAAAAAACATATGATGATAATAACAATGGGAAGGAAGACGCATGAACAGCAACAACAACAGCAACAGCAACAACAACAACGAAACTAACAACGAACATAGACATAGCAAGAACAACAACACCAACAACGGCAACACCAATACAACCAACAACAATAACAACGACACCAACAACAGCAACACACAATGCAAATACTGAACATATAAGTGTTACATGAAAACTAAAAAAAGAAAATGTTAGCCCTATGGCCCTGAAAATCACAGGGTGGGGATACAAACGGTGGGGTTTCGGGGGGGAGATGGATAATCAATTTTCCCCCGGCCACTCGTAGGTACGAACATATGTGAGTATGGACTTTACATGTCGTTGCCGCCCGTTCGTGACTTTTGAAAGCGGAAATGGCGAAAATCCCAAACCGTACCACACATTCGTTAGGAAAGCTCGACTGGTGAGAATGCAAGAGCCCTGCCGCGCATTCGTGGGAATGTTGATACGCAACATAAGAGGATCGCAACTTCGATTCGTACTTTCCCCGGCGATAATGAAGTTCGACCTCGCCGCCCCCTTCCCCCGACCAAGCCTGTCTTGGCCCCGGATACTCAGCTCTCAGGGTTTTATGGGGGCATGCTTAATTATACGGGCTGCCCGGTTAGCTGTCCCCCCCTCCTCCTCCCGCACTCGTCCTCTTCATCCTCATCTCCTTGGCCACCAATCACCACCAAAATCATCATCATCATGCTGTTCCTCCTCGTCCTGCCCCCAGAAGGAAAAAACGGTCCAACAGCAAAAACACTGAGCACGTCCGAGTATACACACACAGAATACACACACACACACACACACACACGCACACGCACATGAACCTGCACCTGCACACGCACACCTACACCTACACACACACACACCTTTGCGTCGGCGGCTGGGCAGAGGTCGACTGCTCCGGCGGAAGGGACACGCCGCGTGCAAACTAAGGCCGCGATGCTAGGGAGGAGGAGGAGCCCCGGCGCGACGGAGGGAGAGGAAGCCCAGAGCTACCGGCGGCGGCAGGGGGCAGCGCCGCTCACACACACGCACACACACACACTCACACACGCACACACACACACACACACACACCCGCACACACGCACACACACACACACACGCACGCACACACACACACACACACACACACACACACACACACACACACACACACACACACACACAAACACCAGAAAACGTACGACAACCTCCTCCCCGTTCCCCCCCTCCCTCTCTCTTCTACGCCCGCCTCCTCCACCATCCCCTTCTGCGTCCTCCCCTCATGCGTCCTCCCCCTCCCCCATTCCCTCTGCGCCCTCCCCTCTGCGCGCCTCCCCCCCTCCTCCACCATCCCCCTTGCCCCCCCCCCCCCCGGCGGAAGAGGAGGACCAAGGAGGACCAGGAGGAGGCCCAGCAGGAGGCCCAGGAGGAGGACTGGGAGGAGGAGGAGGAGGAGGAGGAGGAGGAGGAGGAGGAGGAGGAGGACGAAAAGGACGACGAGGAGGACGAGGAGGAGGAGGAGGAGGAGGAGGAGGAGGAGGAGTGCGGGCAGCCTGAGGCGAACGAGCCTCCTGAAGCTCAGCCGCCGTGCGCTAGGCGGAAAGTCTGGCTAGCGCACGACGAGAACGTGGGCAGCAGCCAGCAGTGCGTTCGGCTGGCTGGCCGTGGCCGTTCTGCACTTGTTGAAAAGATGGAGCGCAAGCACGATGCGTCGGATGGTGTCATGGAGCGACAACTCGCTCGGCGCAGGCGGGCAAGCTGCTGGGGGACCCAGCCCCCAGCGAGTCAATGTACTGAGGAGGAGTGGAGGGTCGGGGGACCAGAAGAGGCTCAAGAGGCGAGGACCGAAGAGGTAGTGGGGGAATGAATCTGGCTGCTCGCGGCAGCCGAACACGCAGCAGCGGGGCACGAGCACACGCATGCGAGCGGTGGTCGTCCACCCGCCAGCCAGGGTCTTGAACGTCGCCCAGTGCCAGCTCGTGCGAACGCTGCTCAGTGCACCAGTCAACGCTCGGCCAGAAGTGCAGGTTCAATCTGTAGGCCCCACGCGCCGACCCGCTCTGTGAGGGTGACGGCGAAGGCCGAGGCGAATGCAGCCTTGCGCAGAAAGGCTGCAAAGGCACGCTGGACATGGTGGTGGCGCGGCGGAGTAGTTGCCATGGCCACAATCCTTGTCCGCCAGCGCTGCGCGGTGAGCTTCTTGCATCATGACTGGTGTGAATGGAGGGGTGCGCTGCGCGTCTCGCAGCGGGGCATAGAACTGCACAGTGGCGCGCGGTTGCTCCGAGAAGCTGGGAGACCACAATCCGTCCAACCAGCGATGGAAAGAATCAACTGCACTCTCCTCCCATGTCGTGTCGCGGAGGTGAGTTCAGTCGGGTTCCCATAGCTCCGCCAAAGTGTGAGACGCAGAACGGGTGGCAGCTGCGACAGACATGGCCTGCTGCGACCGAATCACTGGTGGCGGCGACCCAGTCCGCCATCGCGAGGAGGTCTACCTTGCGGAACGTGTTCGGCGTCAAACCTACCATCTTGTGACACATGTAATGCTCGCGATGTACAATGGATGCGGGGACCGGAAAAACTGTCTCATATTGCTTAAAGTAGAAAGCACTGATGTTTTGTAGAGGCGAACAGTGGCGTCGCCTCCAAAGTGCACATGCTGAGGCGAATGAGCGCTATGCCACCATGTCTGCCCAGGAGCGTGCCATTGGTCGGCCAGGGAGGCCGACGGGCCGAGGGAAGATCCCGAGGTATTTGTCACCCCCCTCGATCGAAAACGAGCGCAAGGAGGGCGCGCACGCGGAAAGCAGGTCCTGGGTACGGGCAATGGTAGCAGGCGACGCTGCTGCCCAAAGAGGGACAGCTGCACACTTGCGAGGCTCACGCGACAAGAGTGCGAGGCGTGCGGCGACATCAAAGGCCTCAGTCACTTTGCCGATCACTCCGATGGATTCGCACATGATGCCCAGGTCGTCCGCACATGCGCCTTGGTAGTTCGTCGAGGTAGCGTCCAGATTGTCCAGGTCAATGGCGGCGGCGATGTGGCGGATCAGCGGGTCCATCGCAATCGCCCATGCGGACACGCTCGCTGGGCAGCGGAGGAGGAGGAGGAGGAGGAGGAGGAGGAGGGGGAGGAGTGGGAGGAGGAGGAGGAGGAGGAGGAGGAGGAGGAGGATCAGGAGATGGAGGATCAGGGGAGGAGGAGGAGGATCAGGAGGAAGAGGGGGAGGAGGGGAAGGAGGAGTAGGAGGAGGAGGAGGAGGAGGAGTTTGAACGTTTTCGGCCCCACCAAAGGGTTGCAGAGGTCCCCTGGGAGGTTCCGGAGGCCTCGAGGGCGGGGCGTTTCGCCTGAGACTCCCCCACCACTTATGACCCTCAAGCCTAAAAAGTGACAAAAGCTTCACAGATGGAGGGCGGGTCGTTTTCAAAATGTAGCTTTCGACTTAGCGCCGGACATATTCGTTTTAAGCATTTGCACGAGCTTCGCGGATTGAGGGCGGATCGTTTTCAAAATGTGGCTCTCGCCTAAACGCCGCGCACACTCGTGTTAAACGTTCGCAAGAGCTTCAAGGATTGAGGAGGGGTCGTTTTCAAAATGTGGCTCTCGCCTTAGCGCCGCGCACATTCGTTTGTAAAATGTTGCACGAGCTTCACGGATTGAGGGCGGCTCCTTTTCGCCTTAGCGCCGCGCACATTCGGTTGTAAAATGTTGAACGAGCTTCACGCATTGAGGGCGGTTCCTTTCAAAAGGTGGCTCTAGCCTTGGCGGCGCGCACATTCTTTTCTAAAATGTGCAAAGGTGTCACGGATTCCCATGGCCAGCGTACCAGAGACCGTGTTTCAGAAAGATTTAGCAGATGATGGAGCAACAGTTACGTTGGTTCGCGGTGTTGAAGTCCCAGGAGTGGCGTTCTGGCACGATTCAGGATCATCAAGACGCAACAGCCTGGCTGATCCGTGGCGTTGGAATCACGAGAACAAGGTTTTAGCATGCTTCAGGGTCTTGGAACGGTTGCCTCCCAACGAGGCAGTTCCCCCAGTGGAATCGAACCGCTGCGGGGTCCTAGGAAGAGGGGAGCTTGCAGGGAGGGTGCACTCCAACATACTTGATGACCCTTGGGCTTACGCTGGTCTTCGTGCTCCTCCTCCTCCTCCTCCTTATCCCCCCTCTCCACCATCCTGCTGACGCTCCTCCTCCTCCTCCTCCTCCTCCTCCTCTTCCTCCTCCTCCTACTCCTCCTACTCCTCCTCCTATTCCTTTCTCCTTCTCCTCTTCCTCCTCCCTCTTCCCTCCTCCCTCCTCCTCCATCCTCCCTCCTCCTCCTCGTCCTCCTCCTCCCTTTTTCCTCCTCCTCCTCCTCCTCCTCCTCCTCCTCCTCTCCTCCTCCCTCCTCCTCCCTCCCCCATTCCCCTTCCCCCATTCCTCCCTCCTCCTCCTCCTCCTCCTCCTCCTCCTCCTCCTCCTCCTCCTCCTCCTCCTCCTCCTCCTCCTCCTCCTCCTCCTCCCCCCTCCCCACCCTCCTCGCCCTCCGCGTTCTCGATGGAGAGCGGGGGCCACAGTGTTGGGGGGGGGGACAGGCAGGCGCAGCGCCCCGCCCGCGCCAGCTCTCCGGCGGCCCCGGGCCTGGCCAGCGCAGAGGCTGCGGGGCATGCCTGCGGGGGGCTCGCAGGTCCGTGGACGCTGTCGCCGAGGTCGGGGTCGTCCTCCTCCTCCTCCTCCTCCTCCTCCTCCTCCTCCTCCTCCACCTCCTCCTACTCCCTCGTCCTCCTGGAAGGAGCCGTGTGTCGCAGGAGAGACCAGAGTTGTAGGCGGGGGCAGGGAAGGGGGAGAGGCCAGGAGGAGGAGGAGGAGGAGGAGGAGGAGGAGGAGGAGGAGGAAAGAGAGTGGGAGAGGAGGAGGAAGGAGCGAGAATAGGCACTTATGTACAATTTGGTTCAAGACTTGGGCCCCCCATTGAGAAAGCCCACAGGGTAGGTCTGAACGAATTGGGGGACGCCCGAAGCAAGGCCCAAAATCGGCCAGGGTAAGAATCCACGGACATGTCCAGACAAGAGCCAGCTGAGGGGTCTCGCTCCCATTCCTCCGGGCTGCAACGCTCTTCTGGTCCGCCGACTGGGTGTATTTACCCTCCGTCCTCACCATAATGCTCCTCTGAGCGATCCAACGGATTCTGGGCTCGTCAGGGGCGGCACTCCGAGCGGGAAGCGAGCGTCTCAAAGCAGTGGCCAACCGAGTCGTGAAGGGCGTGCAGGCACAGCGGCGGGCGGGCGACCCTTGGAGGGGGGGCACGGCGTGGCCCGACGGCCCCCCTCAGTGGCATCAGGACTCACAGCGCGGAGGGAGCGGGGCTCGGATGCCACCACTACTGAATTGGGGTGGAATTGGGGTGGGGCTCGCTATCCCCCGCAGAGAGACAGTCAACGCAAGAGGCGCCAAAGCCCCCGCATGCGAGGCCAAAGCCCAGGTGCCCACAACCCAGCTTGCAGGACGATCGAGCAGTGGACCGAAGCCCCAGCATGCGGGGCCCAGTTATGAGGGGGCACAGCCCATACACGCGGTGACATCGCATGGGTCGAAGTCTCAGCATACAGGGTGAACGCGTGAGGTGCCAACGCCCCGGCATGAGCATGGCAACGCGCGAGGGGCTACGGACCCGCAGGAGTATGCCGGCGCATGAACGCCCAAAGCCGCAGCACGAGGTGGCCGTGGCGGCGCTGGGGCGGTCTCACCTCGGGCAGGCGACACTCCAACCTGCCATAACCTGCGACATGAGCAGGGGGCACGACAGGCTCCTGCCACGATGCCTGGGAAGCCTTCACGGGCACGCCTCGTACACATCGCACGGGATTAAGGAGCGACTGAGCCTGATCAAGCCAGATCGAGCTGCGCGCGGGAACACTTCCTCGACGATGGGACTGTTTGCGGAGGCGAAGGCAGGGCGCCTCCAGGGTGCCAGATCTGGCCGAAATCGGTGCGCTCCCCCGAAACGCCGACCACGGCCCCCCCCCAACATGGTGGAGATCGACCAGAAGTTCGGCCAGCGCCCAGCTGGCCCCAGGACGCCCCAGGGCCATCTCCCCGCCCCGATTGGCCCCGAGGATGTGCCAGGGCCAATGACGCTACGGAGCTCGTCTTCAAGGATGGGGCCGTGTTCGGTTGGCCATCCACCCTGGGCAAAACGGCTCCACCGCTACACCCCCAGCACTGCAATCTCAACACAGGCCTCAGTGCTCGACAGCACCGCCACCGCTCCCGCGGCGGAGAAGCTAGCCACCCCTTTGAGGAGACGGACGCCGGCGTCTCCAAGTTCTGCAGAACGGCACACGCGACCTGGCCGTCTGCTGCATAGTAGCCACATGCGGTAGGATATCTTGCTATAAGAAATCTACGGGCATGCTTGTCGTCGACGATTAGCCTTGCTGACACACGCCAGGGCTTCTGCAAGCCCCAAGAGACATTGGGAGATAAGAAACTTCCGTGGAGCACCTGCTGGTAGGCCGGTCTCTAACTGTATGCCGCCAACGACGGTGCTGAGGCAGCCCGCTCTCTGCATGTCAGCACCTGCCCAAGTGCACAGGTAGAGGCCTCCCAAATGGGGTCCGAATAGATGGGGTCGCAGGATCGCGCCGCATCGCCGATGCATCGGCAATGCATCACCGATGCATCGGCGACGTCGGCGATGCAGCGGCGACGCGTGCGCGGAGAAACTCGGGCCCCACATCGAGCCGCATCGCGATGCGGCGCGATCCTCCGACCCCATCGACTCCGACCCCATCTGGTGGGAGGCCTAGAACAGGCGCGCAGGGGTCCCCAGCGTGCAGCAGGCGGGCGCGGCTCCAGCACGGAGGGTGGCCCGGCTGGCAGGGCGCACCGCAGTGCGTTGTGGGGCACACGGCGCCCAAACCTTCGACGACTCGACTTTTTCAGCTAACGCAGGAGTGACCCTGGGTACGAGTGACCTTTGGTGCGCGGTTTTTGGGGGGGGCCGCGACTGGGCCAAACACAAGCGCGCAAAACGCCACTATCGCATCGCGGTCGGCGCACGGGGGACTCCACATGGGCCCGCACGCGAGGTGACTCCGGCGAAGGTTCACTATTTGCGTCTCGCCGAGTTGTCTTCGAATCGCTGCCCCCCCCCGCATCTTGGCCCCCCTCCCCAGGCTCGAGGAGGCCAGGGTCGCTGCCGAAGCCGCGGCGGCTGCGTCCTGCAGGCCGAGGGCGAGGGGGGGGAGGCCGTGCCCACTGTCCGTGCGCCTGCACGGCGCTGCCGCTGGAGGCTGCCGGCGCTGCGCGGTCGACGATCCACCTGCTCGCACACTCCTGGAGGCCTGGAAATGGGCGTCAACACCAACACAAGGGGTTTGCCTCCACAGGGGGAAGATGATCCTAGGTTTCGGCGTTGGTGGTAGTATTTCGGTCACCTTGGAAGCCAGAACATGACCACCATCGCCGAGATCGGGGTCTTCTTTCCCTCGGTGGAGGCACACCGCCGATATTGGTGTTGGTGTCAACCTCTAGGCCCGCGACACTTGCGCGGAGGTCAACGCACGAGGGTCCCAAGCGAAAGCATGCTGGGTCACAAAATGAGGGACCAACACCCCAGCATGTTAGCGCGACGGGCCAACATCCAGACATGAGGAGCCAACGCGTCAACGACTGATCTCGGCCAGGTCTGCACCACATCTTGGATGTGGTGCGTCCATACGGCGTGTCTAATGAACAGATGAAGGCTGTTAGACACGTTCCAGTGCAAGGGAGGAGGGAAAGGGGAGGGAAAGGGAGGAAAGAGGGGCAGAGGGGAGCATCCCTCTGGACTGCTACAGCAGGGACTTTGCTGCCGCGCGTAGAACATGCAAATTCAACCTTGCCTGCGTCGTAGAACTTCACACGATGCACACACTCGCCCATGGAAGCTGCGGCAGCCGCACACGCGCATCAATCAAGCCAGCCGCGGCCCAGGCAACGCGCCGACGAGCTTCCCGAGCTGCTGCGGCCGGGGCATCCGAAGACTTCGCGCGCCCATCAGACGGCGCCCGCCGCCTGCTCGCCAGCGCTCCGACCACCCAGCTCGCCAGCGCGGAGGCGCCCTACCCAGGGCGCGATGTGTCGCCGTCCAGGATACCCTCAGGGCGCTGGGGCTCGAGTCCTCCAGTGAGGCCCCAATGGAGCCCCCTAACACCATCGTCTACGAGGGTCATGTGGTGCAGGCGTATGGCCGCTACCTTATTTGCCGCCGCTGTGCGGCGCACTGCCTTGTGGAAGCGCCGAACTGGCGGAAGCTCCTCGCCCCGTGCTCTGGCGCTGCGTCTTCGGGCCAGGACTGGTTCAGGGACGAGGTGCTGGCTGGACGTAAGCCGCGCCCACCGCCCGCTCCCGCGTAGGGCCGTCGCCTGGCGTCGGCACTGCGCAGGAATAGGCGTTGGGTGCGGCTTTGCGCGCCCGTGCGCGCTTTTAGTGGACCTGCCTGCACCCCTTGAGGCACGGCCTCCTTTTGGTCTTTTCGGCTAGCTTCCGTCCGCGGATGCTAGACCTTGGTTGCCCCTTGCCCCGTCCTAGGGATCACCGCTGGCACACGAGTGCCCACCGGATGCCAGCCCGGGAGCCCGAGCGGGGGCAGCTTTTTTTTCATTAACAGCATACACCCGAAGAACTCCCACGATGAGTGACCTCTCACGGCAGTTGTCAGCACCGGCCATTGCCAGCACCTGAGCGCACACCCTATGCTAAGTGAAATGCCAGGCGCAGCCGTGCACATCCATACGCACATAAGGAGGCCCCCTGTACAGAGGCACGGCGTCGGCTCGTATTCGCAGCACGAGACTACACAGAGGCCAGCGAGACGCGCGGACAGCAGCAGCAAGCGCAGGGGCAGCTTCTGCTGGCAGGGCGAGCCCTCGAGCGCCCACGGCGCCGGGGCTCGACGCCAGGGCGGGGCGGGGGGGATCGGCGCACGGGGGGCCGAGGCCCCCGCGTACGCGCGGACCAGGCCCAGCCCGAGGGGTCACCGCACGAGACGGCAGAGCACCAGCGGGAGCGTGTCAATGCACGAATGTGTCAGTGATAGGGGGCCACATGCGAACCCCCCCCCCCTACCCGCCCCCCTCAGAAATCGTGGGGGGTAGGGGTAGGGTTCGCATGTGGCCCCCTAAGTGAGTATGACTGCGCGCGAGGGGACAATTCGCAAGAGAGCGGCGGAAGCGTCTGCATCATGAGGGGCTGGAGCCCCGACTGGAGCCCCGTGCTTGCAGAGGGGTCAAGGTCGATCAAGTCTAATCGGACGGCTGAGGGTTACATGCGAACTCCTGGAAGCCGGAAGTATCTGCTTCTCTGCCCCGAAAGCCTGTCACGTGTTGCGGAACAGAGGTCCAAGAGCACTACGTAACCCGAGTCGCTCGCGCTAAAGACCGACCGCTGTTGCACAAGTGGCGTGTGCAAGTCCACTTGGAGGGGGTCATGGGAATGCGGCGTTCCTCCACGAGGGGTATGCATACTGGGTCCGATCGAATCGCTCTCTGCCTCTGTGTCCCAAAACGTCGATTCGGCGTCTCAGCACAAAGGCCTTGAGAAAACTAGAACCCAATCGCTCGCGTTGAAGACTACCGTGCCTGTACGATAGGGTCATAGTCGATCCAGTCCGATGGTCCCGCTGAGAATTGTGAGCTCCTCAAATCCGTGGCTCTCGGTCTTGAAGTGTCCCAAGCGCCTATCCCGCGTGCGGAGCACGGGCTTGGGAGCACTGGCCTCTGACGGCGCCGAACGAACACGTGCGGCGTCGGCCCATCCCGTGCGCGGACATGCACGAGCAGACCGAATGAAGCGTGTCGCCCCCACACCACCTCCCTGTACCTCGCGTTTGGCGCGCTCGTCGCGCCGTCCTTCAAGGCTGCCCCGTGCGCCCCCCAACCTCGCAGACTGGCGGGGTCATCGGCCTGGAGCGAGGAAAGGCCAGGAGGGAGAGAAGCGAGGAAAGGCCAGGAGGGAGAGGAGCGAGGAAGGAGTAAGCATGAGGGGGGAAGGAAGTGGAAGGAGAGAGGAGGCGGCAGGAAGCGGAGGGAGGGAGCCGCGCAACGTCTCTGCGCGCTCACGCTGCAAAACATGCCCGACGGGTGCCTGCAATGTGCCCCACCGGCGGCAGCTGGTCCATCCGCTCCGCGCAGCGCCCCGCGCCGAGGATGTCCTCCTCGCAGAGCTCCTCGGTGGGAGGGGAACCCGCTCGCCTCGGTGGGCGGAGGAGGGAATCCCTCCTCCACCCACCTGGGATCACGGATCACGGGAAGCCAGGAGGCAGCCTCTGGGAGGCCTTCGCGGGAACAGCTGCGGGCAACTGAGACCGATCAGGGGGCCATCAAGCCAGATCTGGGCAAACGAAGCGGGGTATCCGGCGAATGGCCCAACCATCTGCGGGCGCGAGTGCCGCAAGCCAGGTGGGACGAAAGAGGGGCAGGCCCCTCGGGGGACACGAAGCGTGCGAGGGGTGTGCCGAAATGGGCGCGGCGCCGGCATGCGGACCCTGCCGCCAGGACCCTCGGTGAAGCCCCCTTATGAGGCCACGAAGCGCGTGAGAGGTGTGCCGAACTGGGCGCGGGGCCGCCATGCGGAAACCCTGCTCACGGGGCCTTCGGCGGAGGGGCCGCGCGAACTGTGTGAGGGGCGCGCCGAACTGGGCGCGGGGCCGTCGTGCGGACCCTGCCGCTGGGGCCGTCGGTGAAGCCCCCGTATGGAGGCACGAAAAGTGTAGTGGGCGTGCCAGGCTGGTTGCGCGGAAGGCCGGAGGGAAGAGAAGGGGGAGGAGTGGCGAGGAGGAGGGAGGACGCGGGGCACTGTCTCTCCAAAACGGGGGCCCAACGCCACAGGACGTCTGGGGATGAAACCGATTTGAGCGGGATTAGGCTGGATCTCAGACGGGATGATGCCCTGGTCTTCGTTCGCGACAAAACCAGCGCAGACACTGGATGCAACCTTCCAGCAGATACATCCGAAAGGGAGGGCCAGAAGAACGAGGCTCCTCTGCGCTCTGGACAGTCCGCTGGCCCCCAGAGGCCTCCGGAGACCTCCGCGGAGACCTCCGTATGGGTGCCCAGGCAGAAGAGCAGCGGCAGCAGGCGACGAGGCGCAGGATCGGCATCAGGAGCAGCATCGGGGGCAGGAGCAGGAGGAGCCTCGGAGCATGAACAGGTCACAGGAAGGTGTAGGCGGCAGAGGACGATCCAGTCGACTGTCTCGACAGCTTCGGCTTCCCTGCGGATAGTTGGAATTAGGAGCAGAGGGGAGATGGGGAAGTGGTGCAGGGCGCCCACCGGCGCAACCAGCTACGATCGCTTAGGGAGATATCATAATACAGCAGAAAAAAACAAAAAACACAACATGCGCTTGATGACTCGTGCCAGCAGGTGGGCGTCGGGGGACGCTCGTGGGCAGCCCCACACCCCTGATGGGGAGATCCCCCTCGGTCCTGAAACACCTGCTTCGTCCGCTGTTTCTTGCGGTCCTTGGCGACCTTCAGGCCTTCCTGGATCTGCTTCAGGAGCCTTTCGGAAGCGGTGTTGCAGGGCTCGACCCGCACCAGGGTGCGCACGACCCGGTGCGCCTCGGCCAGCTTCCGCATGCGCTGCAGGGCCACTGCTCTGCGATAGAGCGCCTTGACGTTGCGAGGATCCGCAGCCAGCACTTCGCCACAGAGATCCGCTGCGAGTTGCCAAGCCTTCACATGCAGGCAACACTGCGCCGCGTTGAGTTTGCACGTCCTTACCAGGATAGCGGTACGTGACGATGGGCAAGTCAGGCAAGAGAGCCTTTCTGCGAGGTCGGCGTACTGTGCCAAAGCCAACAAGTGGCGCTTCTGGGTGAAGAGTTGGTCAGCCACCTCTGGGACAGTCGAAGCGATGCACTTCACCCCCCCCCTGCCTCCCGTCCCCTCCAGGGCCAGTGGTGGTGCATAGACTCGAGCGGAACCTCTGGGACAGTCAGAGCGATGCACTTCACCAACCCTGCCTCCCGTCCCCTCTCGGGCCAGTGGTGGTGCATAACACTCGCGCGGACTGGACGCCTAGAGAACCTTGCCCCCTCCGCACGGGCAGCCGTGCTCACGAGGGAAGCCACGACGTGCACACCGCAGACGCACATTGCTCGGAGATCTTGCTACGAGAAGTGGGGAATATTCTTCGTAGATCCGCTTAGGCTTAGGGCCCTGAGGTGCCCCAAAGCTTCTGTGAGTAGGTCCCGAGGGCCGTCGGGGGATAAAGAAACTCCTGCGGGAACCTGCTCGCAGGCCGACTTCTCTAGTGACTGTGCGTGGATTCCCGGCGCGGAGCCTGCTTTCGCTCCCTCGCCCAGGAGGCCACGTCTGCCAGCCTCGCGCCTACCACGTCAGCCGTCGGATGCGTGACCTCCAGCAGCTCCACGACGACGGACGCCTCGACGCCCGACGCGGCCCCGTCGCCCGTCAGACCCTCCTCGCCCGCGCCCGCGGCCACCAATGCCACCATCCCCACTGGCCCGAAGAGCCGGGCCCGCTCCTGGAAGGGGGACAAAAAACTGCACAGCAGCAGGAACTTGCGGGCGTCCGCGCGGGCTTCGTGCGACGGCGCTGGGCCCCCCGCCCTGGCGCGCGGCGAGCGCTGGGGGCGGCGCCGGAGGATCCGCCGAGGGGGTCCAGCGCAGATCTAAGAGATCCGCGCGGAGCTCCGAAAGTTCGTTTTTGTCCCTGTGTTTCAGGGCCCCCTACACCAGGACATTGCTATCCAAGAGTTTGTAAATTCTAAGACTTTCAAGCGTTCACCTTGGCGACGACAGGAAACGGGACTAACGCACGATGACATAATAGCAACCTTGCGCGGTGGCTTACGCAGCCGCCACCGCGGCACGTTACATTGGAAACGAGGGCGCTCACGCGCGACCTTGCTCGGACAGCTCACGCGCCAACGTCCGTGCAGTCGACCGCGTTTTCTTCCGTCGACCACCTGGAGAAAACAAGTGATGGAGTGTGCTTCGACCCGCAACTGCAGTTTTCTCCGGTGCGCCGTTGTGCTGGTTTTTCAAAGTCCCCGTATACGGAGGCCTCCCAGATGGGGTCCGAGCAGCATAGCCGATGCATCACCGATGCATCGGCCGTGTCAACGATGCATCGGCGACGTCGGCGTGGAGAGAATCGGGCTCCACATCGAGCAGCGTCCCCAATGCATCGGCGATGCGAGGCGATCCTCTGGTCTCCTCGAACCCCATCTGGTGGCTTAGAGTCTTCGAGCAATTGGGAGATCGACTACAGAATTGATGTATGCCAAGATCGTTTTGGCCGTCGAATCTGCGGAAGGGATGGTACGCAGAATGTTCTGTAGATCTGAGGAACATTCACGCATATGTTCCACGCATATCTTCCACGCACTCGACGAGAAAAACAATTCTGGGGTAAGTCTATTCGGTAGCCGATCCCCTACCCAAAGTGTAGGGGGCACTGACTTTCTCTTCGTCCGAGCTCCCCTGGCCGCATGCGCGGCAGCGCGAGCTCGAGCAGGTCGCAGAGGGCCCCCTCCCCCACGGTGGCGAGGCGCTCCCGCCACGCGGGCGGCGGCGAGGCGGGCCCGCTGGCGCCCTCGGTGCGCCACAAGGGAGCGTCGGAATCCACAGCCTCTGGGGCCCCGCCCCGGGGCCCCTGGGGGCCCCGAGAGTCGGGATCCACCAAAAGGGGGGTGACCCTGAGGGGGGGCATGAATTCGATCCAGTGGTGCACCGAACTGCCGCAAACAGATGACTCCTCGCATGCCCCACCTGTCGGCAACTGTCGGGAGCTGCCGGCGGCTGGGGGGCATCGGTTTGGGCGGTTCGGTGCAAAAACCGATCACTCTCTCTCTCACACACACACACACATACACACCGTGGGGCACACACCTCCTTTTGCGGGATCCCGAGAGAGGGGGAGACCCGTTTGAGTGGTGGGTGGCTGGCGACTCAGCTTGCGCAGCGGACTTTCCTGGCGCCTCCCCGCGCCGGAGGCGCCCGTGCGTCGGGGGAGGCGCTCAGCGGCGGGGCTGAAACCAGCTGCACACGGCGGGCTCCGTAACCTCCTCCTCCTCCTCCTCCTCCTCCTCCGCCTCCTCCGCCTCCTCCGCCTCCTCGGACCCAGACCCCCAGGGGTCCGGGCCCCCAGGCTCCCCCCCCGGTCCCCATCCCACCGTGTCGTCCGCATCGGCAGAGGAGCAAACAAAGGCACCAGCATAAGCCGTCGGAAGTCCGCGCAGAGTTCTTAGGCTGGCGCTGGGCTCCCCGCGCGCCAGGGAGGGGGGATATTTGGCGCCCGTCCAACGAGTCCGCGCGGACCTCCAACAGCTTGTGTTCATGCCGATGTTTCCTCCTCGGCCCGAAGCAGCGACGGATATGCGGAACCCTGCCCGCCCGCCTGGGCGGGCAGATGTCCGTGTCCACCACTCGCCGAGAACCCGAGGCCAAGACCTCGAAGAGGTGGGTGTGGATAGACCCAGACCCCCGGCGCCATGTTTTCTGTTCACGCAGACCCCCAATAAAGATATCGGCACCTTCCCCGAGACTATCCTGAATCGTTTCCGTTGACGGCCCCCGGGCCCGGTAAGGTCCACGAGGGTCCGAAGACGGTGGCCAAAAACCCTCGGTTGTTCTCCAAGCAGTGCTTGCGCTTAGGGGTTCTTGCTTGAGCTTCTCAGGAACTGAATAGGTGTCCCAAGGATTCGCGACGTTCCAGCTTGTTGCCGCCCAGTTGCCGCCAGTGGGGTCTCAGGGGTTCGCCACGTTCTGGCCAGTTGCGTCCCGCTGCGGGCCGTTACCGCCTGTGGGGGTGTCCCAAGAGATCGCCACGTCCCGGCCCACTGCCGCCCGCTGCCGCCCGGGGTTCGCCATGTTCTGGCCCGTTATCGCCCGTTGCTGGCCGTTGCCGCCTGTGGGGGTGTCCCGGGGATGCCTTCTTCTTCTTCGAGAAACGACCGCAAAGACGCGTGTGCGTCCACAGTGCTGTAGCCGACGGTTCGGGGGCCATGCTGGTAAACATGATTTCGCCTCAGGCGCAAGAAGATGTAGTCTGGGCGAATTGGGCAACCACATACGAACCCTGCCCCTGCAGCTCAGACATCTGAAACGCCAGCCGGGGCGCATAATCTCAGAATTTGAAGGGTGTCCGCAGCCAGGTGAGCCCCACCCGGACGCTACAACCCATGGCCGACCGGACCGGCAAGGACAGGGCTCGCACGTGGCCGCAGTTAGGGAAAGCCCACAATGCGGCGAGGGCATTGGATAAGGAACCATTGGAGAACGAATCCAGGGGATGGAGGCAGGTGGAACTTCAACTGAGGCTTGGCGATGGTTTTCACCGCCGCCCTCATCAGATAAAAAACTCTCCAGGGTCTGAAGCCTCCTGGGCACGTTCCTTAACAAACGACCCAACCGTACCGATACCGCTGCTCTCCCTGGGTCTCCTTCCAGGTGCGTTCTGACGTTCTGACCTCGACTTCGAAGCGAACCCTGCCGTGGCAACGAGGGCCTCCCAGGGGGTCCCGAACAATCGAGAACGAAGGGAGGGAGTAGCGGTATCCGTGCCTCTTCCTCTGAGCAGCCGATTGGATTTTTCAGTGCGCGGCCCCACAGGTCCCGACCCCTTGATTCACAAGGGCCAGGCTTTCGCCCCGGATCCATTCTTGATGGGCCCTGGGCACTAAAATCCCCGTACGCCGAAACCGACCGGATCCATTCTTGATGGCCCCTGGGCGCAATGGAAGTCCTTGGAGGCCGAGATCGAAGAACACAAACGCCTAGATCCAAGCGACAAAAACCAAAAAGACAGAGAGCACACCGCCGGAGGCCTGGGCAAAGGGGCACCCCGCGGCGGGCACAAACCTCTGACACAGCGATGTTTGCCACAACGCGGCTCCCCCGATCGTGAACGTACTGACTCGGGTCAATGCAAGCCCGGGTCAGTCGGGCCCTGCAGGATCCTGCAAGATCCTGAAGGATCCTGCAGAATCCTGCGCCGAAGCCCTGGTCAGTGCACCCATGGCTCTGGAGGATGCTGCAAGATCCGGCGCTCTCACTGATCCCCGCTTGCATTGACCCCCGTCTCTTGAGCCCCGACCCGAAACCTCATGCGAAGCAGCATGCTCTCCCCTAATGGGCCGCGAACGGTGCCCAGTCCCCTGCAGGCCGCCCAGTACCTGTCATTGAACTCATTGGCTTCATTGAATTAGAGGCCGCCTAGATGGGATCGGAGTAGATGGGGTCGGAGGATCGCGCCGCATCGCCAATACATCGGCGATGCATCGCCGATGCATCGGCCATGCACTGGCAATGCCGGCGATACATCCGCGACATCGGCGTGGAGAAGCATGGGCTCCAGATCGAGCCGCATCGTTGATGCATCGGCGTTGCGGCGCGATCCTCCGACCCCATTTGCTCGGACCCTGTTTGGGAGGCCTAGATGAGTTCAAGAGCATGCTCTCCCTTCCCCGGGACAAACGATACGAAAGCCCCGCATCGCGACCTGCTCGCAACGCGAGGGTGTCTGGGCAGGTCCCTCCTCCCCCTCCTCCTCCTCCTCCTCCTCCTCATCCTCCTCCTCCTAGCTGCCATCTGGGCCTAAGAGATTGTCAGGGCAGCCACAGGACCTCACACAGCTATTACATTGTATGTGGCGACACCCATAGCTGGGCGGAGGCCCGCATGGCGACGGCATGGACGGCCTCCTTCGCCCTGTTGCTTTTCAATCCGCTGGCGGCGCCGCCCGACCGACAACGAGAGATTTACGAGGAGGCCCGCAACTTCGACGTGACCATCCTTACAGGTACCCAGAGACTCCGACGAGAAGCACACCCCGAACAACGCAGATATAACGACACACGGGTGATCGACGCTGGATGGCAGCCAGGCGCCCTCACCAACCGCAGCACGGGCATGATCATCGCTGTACAAGGCAAACTACGAGGGGCACAGATACTCGGAATTCATGAACCGCCAAGCGAACTTCGCGGCAGAGGACTTGCACTGCACCTGCGACATCACGATACAGACCTGTTCCTCATTGGCTACTACTGCCCACCGCAGCCCAAGAAGACCGTGGAGCGCAAGCAGTACTACGCGACGGTGGCCAGACTGTTCAAGTGGATGGACGAAATGGCCAAAACCAGACCGAGAAGCAGCGTCCTCCTCACGGCGGGCGACCTTAACGACGGAGTCGGCATCACCCCGCAGAACGAGCACCCGATCTCAGATGCCCTGGGACCTGGGCGCGCGCGTGAACGATTACCAGGAGGCGCAGGACAGAAAGCCAGACACTATGCGGAACGCCACCGCTTGACACTGACGAATACTACCAGCAGCTGGAGGCCAACCTACTTCGGAGAGAAGCACGCCAGCTGCATCGACTACATCATGGCGCCCCAGGACCTTATCGGCAGCATGATCAGCCAAGGCCCCCTCCTTCGGATGGGCACACGACTCCAGCACATACCGAGTCGATTTCATCGGGACCACGTTCCAGTTCAAACTACACTACGCATACCGCTACGACACCGAGTACGCCAGACTACGCCGCAGACTCGCTGGGACAAGGATCTACTGGCACAGGCAGTACACAAAGGACACAATCGAGACGAGTTCATCAAAGATCTGGAGACTAAGGTCGAAAACTACGACGCAGAGGGCAAAGGCATCGACCAGCTATTCCAAGACATCAACCGAA
Organism: Prorocentrum cordatum; assembly: GCA_963575745.1. Classification (NCBI taxonomy): domain Eukaryota; class Dinophyceae; order Prorocentrales; family Prorocentraceae; genus Prorocentrum; species Prorocentrum cordatum. The sequence goes on from CAUYUJ010016910.1 coordinate 172,840, forward strand.
TGATCATCGACGCGGCCAAGCCATACTACGGACAGACACAACGCAGAGAAGATCCAGAATACGCCGCACTCCGAGACCGACGACTGGCGCTACTACGACGACGCCGAGATTTACGACAAGCACTACGGGACCGCGGGAATATTTTACGCATCGTCGACTCCGAGATTAACTACGACACCCCGCACGAACTTCTTCAAGCCCTACAACCTGACAACCCATACGACGACACAGCGGAACGCCAACATGCAGAATACGAACAAGAACTACATGCACTGGAAGTGGAGTTACGACACATCACGAACCATTGCGCCAGACTCCGCAAGCAGGAGCACCAGGTCAGGACGGACGCGAGGGTCGAGGAGCTGTACGAGGCGTGGAAGCAACGAGACCTTGCACGAGTAGGCCGATTATCCAGACTGATCGCAGGGGGACGATACGGCCCAAGAAAACGTGACTACTGGACCAGCGTGACCGCGAACCCGAGCAAGCAAGAGTGGCTCGACTTCTGGAAGCTACCCGGCGGCATGGGAGGCATGGAGGGCACGGAACAGGACATCCACGCGCTCGACCAGATCCCTAGCCCCACAGAGCAGCAGGACTACTACGAGAACGACTTAGAGGAGAAGGTCGACGAGGATTTCGAGTACACCACCAAGAGCATCAAGAAAGCGAAGCTACGCCGAGTGGCACCCCCTACTTCGGCACCGTCGGAACTGTGGCGACTCATTCTTTGCCCACCCAACCCAGAACGGCAAGAACGCCAAGGACTCGGGGCACCACGTGCAGATCGACAACCCGACTTGTTCACGGAACTATTTCGAGCATCACTGGCGGCGATCAGAATTGGCAACGCAACTCCAGTCCGATGGCACCAGAGCGCAGCCACCGCCGTCAAGAAGAACCAAAAGCCTGGCCCCGCGGGCAAGAGAATTTACCACATCATGGACCCCATCGGCAAGGCGTACTACTCGGGCTGCCTGAAGAGAAAAAAAACTAGAACGCATACGGATCAGGACTACGGATTTATCAGAGGACGAAGACGAGGAGCAATTCTCACGATGGCTATAGTGGAATATCGAGCCAGACAAGCAGGCTGGAACTTCGCTTCCTCGATGAAGGACATGTCCAACGCTTTCGCGAGCTGCTCGTGGCACGAGATGGATGAAGCCAACCGCAAGATCATGCCAGACGGCATGGAAGAGATAGGCAAACAAAGATATCAGAGAGCGGCGTTCAACATACCATGCCGAGACGAACAACACGGAGTCTGTATCAAACCGCACTGCGGAGGCTTCATCGGCGACCCCTACATGGTGCAGAACTTCGTCGCCAGCTTTGCGCCTAGTGTACAACAATGGGTACGAGATTGCAAGGCTCAACTCCCACATGATCATCTTCTGTATGGGAACAGCGAGCTTTTCCAGTATCCAGTATACCTCGGCCTCACGAAGTACGCAGATGACTTACGCAAGCTTATCATTACTCAGCGGGCAGACGCGCACGACATCGTGAATCAGGCCCACCAGGTGGACAACATGCTGAACACCAGGCTCACAGAGATCGGGATGCGGCAGAACCAGGACAAGCAGGAGACCATCATCAACTTCCAGGGCCACGGCTCGAAGAAGGCGCACCGTGACATCAAGAACAACACAGGCGCCAAGATGCCAGGTAAAGTACTTCCACACGCCCGTTATCTCGGACCGCAAGTCAGCCCTCACCAGAACTACGGAGCGGAACTCATCAAGCGCATCGCAGCCATGAAGAAGAGCTATTACGAGTGCGGAGCGTTCTGGAGCAAGGCCAACATCCCATACCGTTGGAAGCGAGCAGTACTACTTTGCCGAGTGATCAACACAGGCCTCTCGTGCATCGAGTGCTTCCTCCCGACCACGACAGAGTACAGACAACTCCAGAGTGCGATGGGAGCACTACTACGTAAGGCCATGCGAGGCAGAGCCACAACGTACCGCGAGGACGGCACCGTGCGGAGCATGAGCACCTTGGAGGTCTTCCGCCATTGGCAAATATTGCCGCCGGCAGAAGAGGCACTGATACGACGAGTCAGCTGGCTAAAAACTATTCTGCGCTTCCCTGCTAACAACAAACAGCTGATCGTTGCGCTCTTCGGCCGAGTCGACTTCGAGACGAACACCGAAACGACCACCGACGCGATCCAGAGCGACACGAATCCATGGGCTCAGAGGTTTCTGGAGGACATTAAGTATGCCTGCGAGGTCTCAGAGAATTTCCAGGACATCTTAGGGCGGAGCTAGGACATAACGATAGGCAAGCTCTTCACGCTAGATATCCGAGAACAACTTTGGAGCCTGGACCCCAAGGAAATACGAGCAGCCAAACTAGCAGTAGCGGTACCCCCAGTACAGCAAGATCACGACGACGAACAACGAGAGAACATAGCCTTAGACGAGAAAAAGATTTGGAAATGCGAACTTCTTGACGAACGAGACGTATGTGGAATGTTATTTGCAAGCAAGAAAGCGTTACACAGCCATATCATACGAGCACACCATGTTCATAACTTAGCGGCAATTCTTACCAGCAACAACGAGTGCATCAATTGTGGGCAGGTATTCACCAGCAAAGGAACGGCCTGGAAACACCTAGCACGAAGTATGATTCGAGGGGGCTGCAGCCGAGACACGACGAAGAACCAGTACGAAGCGGCCCCACACGAACCTCGATGTCCGATCTGTAGTCATTTTGCCTTAGATAAGCATAGCTGCTACCGCCACCTTTGCACACACCTTCCTCGACAACTACTTCAGCCAGCAAAGGATGTCTCTTTTCGACCAGAGGCCGAATGGCGGACAGCCGCTACGCGCACAGGGAGCTCGCCCAGACCGCAGCCGTGGACGCGGAGGGGCGGGACAACAGCGCGGCCCAGCGGGACCAGCAGCGGGCCAGCAGCAGCAGATGGTCGACCTGACGGCGAGGCTCGCGCTCACCCTGGCACGGGAACAAGCAGAACTGGCCTCCGCAGTACTTCAGACGTGGGAGATCGGAACGGAAGCCAATATCGCTACATCGGGACTCGAAGCAGGGCGCGCCTACAACGAGGAGGCTCAGGACCTGAACCAGCGCGCCAAGGCCGGCGAGGCAGTCGACACGGCGCAGCTTGGAAGCCCGCACCTGAAGGTCTGGACGGAGGTCTGCGCCTACCTGGGCAAGACGCTCGAGGAAGGGGCTTCCAAGCAGCACGTCGAGCAGTACTACCGCGACAAAGTACTCAACGCCGCTCCAGAAGTGCTCGGAGATTCAGTACCAGTATTTCGCGTTCGGCGCAACAAAGGCAAGGATGGCAACGGGAAAGACAAGTGCAGGTTCCAGTTCACTTTCAACGCGAACGATCACCAGATTGCGACAGTGCTAGTCAACCAGCTCAAGAAGGAGGGAGCCACGCGCCGCGTGGGCTCGGCGCCGCGCGGGGCGCTGGAGCGGGAACTCGGGCGCCTGGTCAACGGCTGACCGCCGAACGACACGCAGAGGACACCAGAGAAGAGCATGCCGTAGGCTTACGCCAAATCCAGAGTGAGGGAACGCCCCGCGCCGTGCCCAGAGCTTTCGAAAATAGTGTACGATTCCGAGAGCTGGCGGCCAGAGGCAGACTCCCAACCCCTCCTCCTCAGAACGCTCCTGAAGTTTTTAGGTTCAGAGGCCATGGTTTTCCTGACTACTTTTTGATGCACCGCCCTCCCCCCCCTCCCGAACCCAAAAGGAAAGGTCGGGGTAAAGGGGGGCGAGCCCAGGGTAAAAACCAGGGGCAACAGGCGAGGTAGGTTTCCGCGAGGGGCGGGTGCTACCCCGCCCTCCAGCCTCTGCGTGGGGCTTTCGGTGCGGGTTGGGCCCGAGCACGACATCGTGCCAGCTCACCCAGCAAGCGCAGAGAGTACAGCTAGGACGATTTAAAAACAGTTTTTTTTAAGCTACCGATTCTGAGGAGGTTGCGAACTTCGTCCCCACGGCTCGATCGATCCTCCTCCTCCTCCTCCTCCTCCTCCTCCTCCTCCTCCTCCTCCTCATCCTCCTCCTCCTCCTCCTCCTACCCCGCGGCCCCGAAGACCTCCAGGACTGCGAAGCGGACGCGGGCGCCGTCCCTCGGGCAGCGGTGGTCGGCCTCACCCCGCCGCAGCGTCCGCTTCCGGAGCGGGCAGCCGAGCGCGGCGCCGTCGAGCCTGCACGGCGCGAGGTCGCACTCCTCTGGGGGCGGGGGCAGTGGCGAGGGGGAGTCGCCACCAGAGGTCGCCAGGCCCTCCTGAGGATCGAGGCTCCAGGATCTAAGCTCGAGGAGGGTGTCGGATCGTCCGGGGTCGACCTGGGGAGCTCTGACATGTTATAGGGGGGGCCACTTCCGCGATGAGCTGGCGTTTCCTCCACTTGGCATCACCGGCTCTTGGGGGGCGCGGGGGGCCAGCGGGACGGTGAGGCTTGCCCCGGGCCCATCCAAAGCTTTGGTATGGGTCCCTGGACATGCCCGCGCCGTGGGAAATCACGACGCTCTGGCCTTGGACGTCTTCGGCCTTCAGGGGCCCTCGTCGGGCCCCAGGGCCGCCACCAAAAACGGCTCGGGAGGAGCAACTGGCCCTAGAGAGTGTAAGGGGAAGGAGACAACAAAAGCACGATTACATGTACAGCGCCTCCTGCCGAAGGCATATGTACACCAGCGCAGCACAGTTTACCTGTATGAGCAGAAGGCAACTACACACCACCAGCGTGCCAGGCCAGGGCCATCCTGATGCCTCCTGCGGAGAGGAGGGCAGAGTGTTGAAACTTCCTGGGGCCCCGTATATAAAAATTAGCCTGGCGAAAGACCCAACCATACTCAGTTGTGAATACCGCATGTGTGAATACCATCTTCGCCCACGCTCCCTATGTGGCCACGGCTTCCAGCCAGAGCCCGACATGCTCAGGGACACGTTCGCGGCCGCCCTCGCGGGCGCCGACGACGACGAGGACGGCGCCCCAATGGGGCCATGAAACGTGTGAGAGGTATGCCGAAATGGCCCGAGGCCGCCATGCGAGTTCCGCCACTGAGACCATAGGTGGAGCTCCCCATGGGGCCACGAAGCGCGTGAGGGGTGTGCCGAAATGGCCCGGGGCCGCCATGCGAGTTCCGCCACTGGGACCTTAGGTGGAGCTCCCTATGGGACCACGGAACGCGTGAGGGGTATGCCGAAATGGCCCGAGGCCACCATGCGAGTTCTGAGTTCCGCCACTGGAACCTTAGGTGGAGCTCCCTATGGGGCGACGAAACGTGTGAGGGGTGTGCCAGAATGGGTGCGGGGACCGCAGGGTGGACCTCCCTATGGGGCCACGAAACGCGTGAGAGGTATGCCGAAATGGCTCGAGGCCGCCATGCGAGTTCCGCCACTGAGACCATAGGTGGAGCTCCCCATGGGGCCACGAAGCGCGTGAGGGGTGTGCCGAAATGGCCCGAGGCCGCCATGCGAGTTCCGCCACTGGGACCTTAGGTGGAGCTCCCTATGGGACCACGAAACGCGTGAGGGGTATGCCGAAATGGCCCGAGGCCACCATGCGAGTTCTGAGTTCCGCCACTGGAACGGAGCTCCCTATGGGGCGACGAAACGTGTGAGGGGTGTGCCAGAATGGGTGCGGGGACCGCAGGGTGGACCTCCCTATGGGGCCACGAAGCGCGTGAGAGGTATGCCGAAATGGCCCGACGCCGCCATGCGAGTTCCGCCACTGGGACCTTGGGTGGAGCTCCCTATGGGGCCGCGAAACGTGTGAGGGGTGTACCAAAATGGGTGCGGAGACCGCATGCGAGTTCCGCCACAGGGACCTTAAGTGGAGCTCCCTATAGGGCCACGAAACGTGTGAGGAGTGTGCCAAAATGGGTGCGGGGACCGCATGCGAGTTCCGCAACTGGGACCTTAGATGGAACTCCCTATGGGGCCACGAAACGTGTGAGGGGTGTGCCAAAATGGATGCGGGGACCGCATGCGAGTTCCGCCATTGGGACCGTAGTTGGAGCTCCCTATGGGGCCACGAAACGTGTGAGGGGTGTGCCGACAGAGAGACAAGCGGAGGGCAGAGGCAAGGAGGGGGAGGAAGGGAGGCAGCGGGAGGAGAAGGAAAGAAGGAAGGAAGGAGGACGCGGGGCGCTGTCCTATCAAAACGAGGACCCAACACCACAGGATGGTTGGGAAGAATCCATACATCGGATGCCTGGGTCTCCCCCCACCAGAAAGCAGCCCCCCCCCGTCCTGGGACGCGGTCTGGCCAGCAAGAAGTCGAGGAGGATCCAGCCGAGGCGACGGAGGCGCCCCAGGAGCCCTCCGAAAAGGAGCAAGAACGTCCACCAACACTGCGAGCTGGCGACAGATGCCGATGCCTCTGCTCCCAGGGCCTCTTTCCCTCCTTCCTCGAGGCGCGCTCTGGCCAGGATCCCAAAGTGGATCCAGCCGCGTCGACGAGGAACGCCCCCCATATAGATCCCGAGAGGCCCGAGGCCGCCCAGGAAGGCTCGAGCCGACCCCCGCTGCCTCCCCAACCCCTGGCCGCTGGCGCGTGCTGTGTCCATCCGCGGCCTCGGAGCTCCCGACCCCCCCCCCCCCGGGCACAAGTCCGCCACCTTCCCAGGGCCCAGTAATGCGGGATGACGATTCATATAAAAAATGAGTGGGAACGATAAAAAAAAATACCCTGTGACGTACCCAACCCATGTGTATCATGGGAAACGAGGAGTTGGCCGAAACTTGCACGGACAATCAAATTGCAGGATCCGTTGCTTGATGGGTAAGCTACTTGGGACACGCGCCAATGGAATGATGCGCATGGGAACCATACAAGAATGAGGGGCGACAACTACAGGCTCGAAGAGGACATGGGGAGTCGGGAACGAAGAGCAGGAGAAAAACGTGTGGGAAGCCCACTGTGCTGGGCCCCCCAACAGGCCTCGAAAGTGGCGACAGTTTCACAGATCGCAGCCCCCCAGGGATGGCGAGGTCCCATTTGAATCCGCCGTGGGTACCCACTGTGCTGGGTCCCCCAGCAGCCCTCGAAAGTGGCGACAGTTTCACAGATCGCAGCCCCCCAGGGATGGCGAGGTCCCGGCCCACTGTGAGCAGGCCCGAAAGTGGCGACAGTTTCACTGATCGCAGCCCCCCAGGGATGGCGAGGTCCCATTTGAGTCCGCCGTGGGTACCCACTGTGCTGGGCCCCCCAGCAGGCCTCGAAAGTGGCGACAGTTTCACAGATCGCAGCCCCCCAGGGATGGCGAGGTCCCATTTGAGTCCGCCGTGGTACCCACTGTGCTGGGCCCCCCAGCAGGCCTCGAAAGTGGCGACAGTTTCACAGATCGCAGCCCCCCAGGGATGGCGAGGTCCAATTTCAATCCGCCGTGGTACCCACTGTGCTGGGCCCCCCAGCAGGCCTCGAAGTGGCGACAGTTTCACAGATCGCAGCCCCCCAGGGATGGCGAGGTCCCATTTGAGTCCGCCGTGGGTACCCACTGTGCTGGGCCCCCCAGCAGGCCTCGAAAGTGGCGACAGTTTCACAGATCGCAGCCCCCCAGGGATGGCGAGGTCTATTTGAGTCCGCCGTGGGTACCCACTGTGCTGGGCCCCCCAGCAGGCCTCGAAAGTGGCGACAGTTTCACAGATCGCAGCCCCCCAGGGATGGCGAGGTCCCATTTGAGTCCGCCGTGGGTACCCACTGTGCTGGGCCCCCCAGCAGCCCTCGAAAGTGGCGACAGTTTCACAGATCGCAGCCCCCCAGGGATGGCGAGGTCTAATTTGAGTCCGCGGTGGGTACCCACTGTGCTGGGCCCCCCAGCAGGCCTCGAAAGTGGCGACAGTTTCACAGATCGCAGCCCCCCAGGGATGGCGAGGTCCAATTTGAATCCGCCGTGGGTACCCACTGTGCTGGGCCCCCCAGCAGGCCGCGAAAGTGGCGACAGTTTCACAGATCGCAGCCCCCCAGGGATGGCGAGGTCCCATTTGAGTCCGCCGTGGGTACCCACTGTGCTGGGCCCCCCAGCAGGCCTCGAAAGTGGCGACAGTTTCACAGATCGCAGCCCCCCAGGGATGGCGAGGTCCATTTGAGTCCGCCGTGGGTACCCACTGTGCTGGGCCCCCCAGCAGGCCTCGAAAGTGGCGACAGTTTCACAGATCGCAGCCCCCCAGGGATGGCGAGGTCCATTTGAGTCCGCCGTGGGTACCCACTGTGCTGGGCCCCCCAGCAGGCCGCGAAAGTGGCGACAGTTTCACAGATCGCAGCCCCCCAGGGATGGCGAGGTCCCATTTGAGTCCGCCGTGGGTACCCACTGTGCTGGGCCCCCCAGCAGGCCTCGAAAGTGGCGACAGTTTCACAGATCGCAGCCCCCCAGGGATGGCGAGGTCACATTTGAGTCCGCCGTGGGTACCCACTGTGCTGGGCCCCCCAGCAGGCCTCGAAAGTGGCGACAGTTTCACAGATCGCAGCCCCCCAGGGATGGCGAGGTCCCATTTGAGTCCGCCGTGGGTACCCACTGTGCTGGGCCCCCCAGCAGGCCTCGAAAGTGGCGACAGTTTCACAGATCGCAGCCCCCCAGGGATGGCGAGGTCACATTGAGTCTCGTAACCCACTGTGCTGGGCCCCCCAGCAGGCCGCCGAAAGTGGCGACAGTTTCACAGATCGCAGCCCCCCAGGGATGGCGAGGTCCCATTTCCGATGTGTGGGCCCCCCAGCAGCCGTCGAAAGGTGGCGAGTTTCCCACTGTGCTGGCCCCCCAGCAGGCCTCGAAAGTGGCGACAGTTTCACAGATCGCAGCCCCCCACGGATGGCGAGGTCCAATTTGAATCCGCCGTGGGTACCCACTGTGCTGGGCCCCCCAGCAGGCCGCGAAAGTGGCGACAGTTTCACAGATCGCAGCCCCCAGGGATGGCGAGGTCCATTTGAGTCCGCCGTGGGTACCCACTGTGCTGGGCCCCCCAGCAGGCCTCGAAAGTGGCGACAGTTTCACAGATCGCAGCCCCCCAGGGATGGCGAGGTCCCATTTGAGTCCGCCGTGGGTACCCACTGTGCTGGGCCCCCCAGCAGGCCGCGAAAGTGGCGACAGTTTCACAGATCGCAGCCCCCCAGGGATGGCGAGGTCCCATTGAGTCCGCCGTGGGTACCCACTGTGCTGGGCCCCCAGCAGGCCGCGAAAGTGGCGACAGTTTCACAGATCGCAGCCCCCCAGGGATGGCGAGGTCCATTTGAGTCCGCCGTGGGTACCCACTGTGCTGGGCCCCCCCAGCAGGCCTCGAAAGTGGCGACAGTTTCACAGATCGCAGCCCCCCAGGGATGGCGAGGTCCCATTTGAGTCCGCCGTGGGTACCCACTGTGCTGGGCCCCCCAGCAGGCCTCGAAAGTGGCGACAGTTTCACAGATCGCAGCCCCCCAGGGATGGCGAGGTCCCATTTGAGTCCGCCGTGGGTACCCACTGTGCTGGGCCCCCCAGCAGGCCTCGAAAGTGGCGGCAGTTTCACAGATCGCAGCCCCCCAGGGATGGCGAGGTCCCCGCGAAAGTGGCGACAGTTTCACAGATCGCAGCCCCCCAGGGATGGCGAGGTCACATTTGAGTCCGCCGTGGGTACCCACTGTGCTGGGCCCCCCAGCAGGCCTCGAAAGTGGCGACAGTTTCACAGATCGCAGCCCCCCAGGGATGGCGAGGTCCCATTTGAGTCCGCCGTGGGTACCCACTGTGCTGGGCCCCCCAGCAGGCCGCGAAAGTGGCGACAGTTTCACAGATCGCAGCCCCCCAGGGATGGCGAGGTCCCATTTGAGTCCGCCGTGGGTACCCACTGTGCTGGGCTCCCCAGCAGGCCGCGAAAGTGGCGACAGTTTCACAGATCGCAGCCCCCCAGCTGGCACGCAGCGACGAGCGAGGCGAAAGGCAGGGGGGAAGAGAGGGACGGGAGGGGGTGGGAAGGAGACGCGCGAGCAGCGCTCTATTCAAAACGAGAACCCAACGCAGGAGGGTTGGGAAATAGTGTTCTGCTGTTTCTGCAAAAGTTTCAACAAAACCACAAAAAAAAACGAGAGGAGAACGATTTGAAACAATAGTTTTCCAGCCCGCGGCTGGTTTTTTCTAATCGTCATCCCAGGCGCCGCCGCGTGAACACGACCCCCGGTCATTTATTAATCGTCATCCTCCATTACCAGGCCCACGAGGCCGAGATTGAAGAAAAACGCCCGGACCCACCCAAAACTCATATGGCCCGAGAGTCCGAGATCTGGGCTCGGCCCTGAGGTGCGGACCGCTGCCCCGGAACCGGCTCTTCATCCTGCATAGTTGCTAAGACGGTTCCTAGGCTGGGCCTCCGCAAGCCGAGAAATGGCGGAACACCTCCCGTTGCGGTTGTGTCGCGAATTGGGGGGGGGTATGGGGAACAACTCGAACCGATCTTTGCTGCCTCCAGCCCCGATCCTCGCAGACGCCTCGAAGGGTGATGCATGGGCGACTGGGGGTCGATACGTCCCATTCTAACCCTCTCCCCCAGTACCGTCGGGGCGTTGACCTAAGGAACCCTACAAAGGAACGAGGCCCCTTTTTCCCATAAGTTCAACCTCGATTTCCGATGGAAAACCTCAGGAAAACCCGAGGCAAACTTTGAAACAATCAAGGAACACCGAGCCCCTCCCCAACAAAAAGGGTTCCTTCTTCAGCGCCCCGACTGTAATCCTTTTCGTCTGGTTTTCGGGTCATAGCTCGGCTCTCCGCCGCCCGTTCGGAGCGATCTGGACACCCCGGGACACTTCTCGGCGATGCGCAGCCAGCCGCTGGTCAGCATCTCTAGCGGGAAAACTGCCTAGACCCCGACGAAAACCCAATTATCCTGGCGAAGGAACCAACAATATGCAGTTGTGGGTACCGCAATTGTGAAAATCTTCTTCGGTGAAACTCCCTATGGGGCCACATATCGCTGTGAGTAAGGTTTCCAGGACGCATGCGGACGGTCCCACTGGGGGCTTTGGTGGAGCTCCCTATGGGGCCACGAAGCGCCGTACTGGGCAAGTGAAAATGCCAAATTGGGCTTCCGGGACGCATGCGGAGGGTCCCACTGGAGGCTCCGGTGGAACTCCCTATGGGGCCACGAAGCGCTGTACTGGGTGGGTGAAAATGCCAAATTGGGCTTCCGGGACGCATGCGGACGGTCCCACTGGGGGCTTCGGTGGAGCTCACTAAGGGGCCACGAAACGCTGTATTTGTTTGATAAAAATGCCACGTTGGGTTTTCGGGGCGCATGCGGACGGTGGCACTGGGGCCTTCGGTGGAGTTCCCTACGGGGCCACGAAATTGCAGACTGGGTGGGTGAAAATGCCACAATGGCTGTTTCGGGACGCTTGCGGACGGTCCCACTGGAGCCTTCGGTGGAGCTCTCTGTGGGGCCACGAAACGCTGTAATGGGTGAGTGAAAATACCGAATTGGCTGTTTCAGGACGCACTCGGACGGTCCCACTGGGGGCTTCGGTGGAGCTCCCTATGGGGCCACGAAACGCTGTACTGAGTGGGACGCATGTGGACGGTGGCACTGGGGCCTTCCGTGGAGCTCCCTATGGGGCCTCGAAACGCTGTACTGAGTGGGGGGGGCGCATGTGGACGGTGGCACTGGGGCCTTCCGTGGAGCTCCCTATGGGGCCACGAAACGCTGGGGGGACGCATGTGGACGGTGGCACTGGGGCCTTCGGTGGAGCTCCTTATGGGGCCACGAAGCGCTGTACTGAGTGGGGGGGACGCATGTGGACGGTGGCACTGGGGCCTTCGGTGGAGCTCCCTATGGGGCCACGAAACGCTGTACTGAGTGGGGGGGGGCGCATGTGGACGGTGGCACTGGGGCCTTCGGTGGAGCTCCCTATGGGGCCACGAAACGCTGTACTGAGTGGGGGGACGCATGTGGTCGGTGGCACTGAGGCCTTCGGTGGAGCTCCCTATGGGGCAACGAAACGCTGTACTGAGGGGGGGACGCATGTGGACGGTGGCACTGGGGCCTTCGGTGGAGCTCCGTATGGGGCCGCGAAACGCTGTACTGAGTGGGGGGGACGCATGTGGACGGTGGCACTGGGGCCTTCCGTGGAGCTCCCTGTGGGGCCACGAAACGCTGTACTGAGTGGGGGGGGCGCATGTGGACGGTGGCACTGGGGCCTTCGGTGGAGCTGCCTATGGGGCCACGAAGCGCTGTACTGAGTGGGGGGGACGCATGTGGACGGTGGCACGCTCCCTATGGGGCACGAAACGCTGTACTGAGTGGGGGGGACGCATGTGGACGGAGGCACTGGGGCCTTCAGTGGAGCTCCCTATGGGGTCACGAAATGCTGTACTGAATGGGGGGACGCATGTGGACGGTGGCACTGGGGCCTTCGGTGGAGCTCCGTATGGGGCTACGAAACGCTGTACTGGGTGGGTGAAACGCAAGGAAGAGGGGGAGGAGGGAGGAGGAGGGAGGAGGAGGGAGGGGGAGGAGGAGAGGAGAGGAGAGGAGGAGAATGCGGGGACCGTCTCTTCAAAACGAGGACCCAACACCACAGGATGGTTGGGAAAAAACCTCGAACCTCGATCCTGACACGTTCGGCCCCGATCCTCGCAAACGCCCTCGAGGCGGACCTCGACGTCGACCTCGCCCGAAGACCCTGGCGGCACGCCGCGCAGGGCCAGGAGGTCGGCCCCGCACCGGAAGCGCTGGCAAGCCCCCACCGAGATGCGAGGAAGGGGAGGGAGAACGAGGAGGAGGAGGAAGAGGAGGAGGAGAAAAACGCGGAGGAGGAAGAGGAAGGGAAGGAGGAAGAGTGGGAGGAGAAGGAGGAGGAGGAGAAGGAGGAAGAGGAGGGGGAGGAGGAGGGGGAGGAGGAGGATGAGGAGGAGGAGGAGGAGGAGGAGGAGGACCAGGAGGAGGAGGAGGAGGAGCAGAGGGAGGAAGAGGAGGGGGAGGAGGAGGAGGAGGAGGAGGAGGAGGAGGAGGAGGAGGAGGACGACGACGACGAGGAGAAGGAGGACGAAGAGGAGGAAGAGGAGGCGGACGAGGAGGGCGAGGAGGACGAGGAACACGAGGACGAGGAGGACGAGGAGGAAATCGAAAAGGGGAAGGAGCAGGTAAGTTAGGCGGCAACTGTTGGGAGGTCTTCGTAAGACAAATGAGAAGCCGCTGACACCGATAGAGGGGCCACCAAACCAGATCGGCCCGCATAAAACCCATGATCAAGGTGGACTAAACGAGCGTATATCGAGGCGGAACGATACGGAATCAGGCAGGTTCTCGACCACGGGTAGATCAGCGCCGATGCTGAATTCCCCCCCCGCAGGAAATGCATCCAAAGAGGATAATAACCGGACTATGTGGAGGAGGGGACAAGGACAATGACATCCGCATGAGGGGGTACAACGTCAAAACACCGACGCTGGTGCCATGCACGCATCTGGCACAATCCCCTGCGATTGGTTGTGCAACGGCCCCGACTTCTCACTGGGGACCGGCCGGGGGCAGACCCCGCTGCTCAAGGAGTGAGTTCCGATGTGGCCCCGTATGAAAGGCTCGCTACCTCACGATTGCAAGTCCCTGCGGGTCAGCGCGGGGGGAGCAGCCGCTGGCCTTTCAGCGTGCCCAAGGGGTGGGGGCGCGCGGGCTTAGCAGTGCGCCCAAGCTAAGGGGGGAGGAGACGACGACACGACAACTCAAAAAGAGGAGGGGGAGAGGGTCGGGAGCCCCCTGTTTCCCAAACGTTTGCTGGGAGGCCTGATTACGCACTGCTTTTTTTTATTATACAATATTATATGCTCTCTCGCTCGGTTCACTTCTCTTCCACATCGAACTGGCCGATAGTTGTCCGATGCATTGTCGTAACTGTATTATGATACCGTGTTGAAGCAAGCATCCCACTGTTCCCCCTCGAAGTGCATGTGGGGTAGAGCACGCAGGTGGTCACAGTATTTAGTAGGTGGGGCCATCGACGATGCGCTCTGGTGGCCCTCGCGGTGATAACTTCTGCTCCCCCTTCATCACCTGCAATCGTGTACTGGTCGGCGCTCCGAACAAACACTTCCCACGGCGATGTCAGTGCGAACGCACTGTGTTCGCCCGTCCTGTAGCACTTCGAAATAACCTCGCTAATGCAAATATTGGCTTAACCAGTGGGCTCGTCCAGTTTTCCCGGAGTAGTACTACGAGAAAACCGTGCCAATGCCTTTTGTGGACTTCCAGTGGTCCCCAGTGGGAGAAAGAAGAAAAGGAGGAGGAGGAGGAGGAGGAGGAGGAGGGGGAGGAGGGGGGGAGGAGGAGGAGGACGAACAGGAGGAGGACGAAGAGGAGGAGGACGAAGAGGAGGAGGACGAACAGGAGGAAGAGGAGGCGGACGAGGAGGGCGAGGAGGACGAGGAGGAAAACGAAAAGGGGAAGGAATAGGTAGGTTAGGCGGCAACTGTTGGGAGGTCTTCGTAAGACAATTCGCAAGCCTTTGTAATCGATAGAGGGGCCCGCATAAAACCCATGATTAAGGTGGACTCAAGGAGATTAAAGCTAGGCGGACCGATACGGAATCTGGCAGGTTCTCGGCCACGGATATAGCAGCGCCGATGCTGAATTCACCCTCCCAGAGATTGCATCCCAAGGAAAAGGAGAAGGAGGAGGAGAAGGAGGAAAATGAGGGGGAAGGAAAAAAAGAGGAGGAGGACAAGGTGGTAAAGGACAAGGATGGGCGGGAGGCGGTGGTAGAGCATATAGTATGGTGTCTAAGTCGTCGTACGTTTTGCCCCCTTCTGGGCCTCTGGGGGCTGGCCTCCGGGGGCGTCGAACCCCCCGACATCTGGAGACCTACCACGACATCTGGACACCCCGGGGGGCGAGGAAGAGGGCAGCGAAGAGAAAGACGAAATGGGAAAGGAGAAGGACGACGAGCCGGACGAGGAGGACGTTGCTAGAAAAATGGATATAATACGAGGTGGTGAAATAATTGCTGTTTCTGTGAAGCGGATCTGAAAGCGGGCGCGATGCACTGCACCGGCTGTAAACGGCAGCCGAAGCAGGCAATGTTGGGGTGAGAAAGGTAAGAGAGGTACCCTTCGAGTCTGGTGCTCAAACAGGTCGGTCGTGCCCTCGTCCGTGCTAACCTGCAGCTGGGGGTGCTCGACTGACTGCGCCCGCAGAACATGCCTGCTAACTGCGCGCGAGAGACGATTGGTGGAACGCCTGCAAATGCGCGCGGCCGCTCAGCTGACATGTCCAACGGAGCAGCACTCACTCGAATTCTCAACTTCCTCGTAGCTCTCGCCGGTCACTGCCCACAGATTTTAACGATCTCGCGGCTGCTGGGCAGGTCGACCTGTATCCTGGCGGGCGGAGCTAACCCGATCAGGCGCCAGAGTTTCGGTGGTCGACGTGGTGACACAGTCACACGAGTCGCCTGTTCACTGCTGAGTGAGGGAACTGTGCTGGGAGCTCGGGATGGCGTTCTTCCTCTTCTCGTCGCTGGACTTGACCGCGCCGTGGTCGTAGCTTGTCTGGCCGTCCAGCACACTGAGGATGAGCCCCTGGCCCATGCTGCACTCGGTCAGGGAGTCGGCCCGTATGCCCCCAGTGTCGCACCAGAGTAGGTTCTCGATTTGATTGGTGCGCAGCTCGCCAACAAACCACCGCAGGTGGCTTGCCGCGCTGTCCCCGGAGGGTGGCCGCGCTGGGCCCATGGGCAGGGCGCCGAAGACGAACGCGCCGTCGATGGCGATATCAGCAGGGATCTGGCACCCACCCTCCCCCCTCAACCTCCTGATCTCCTCGGCAGAGGTGGGGCCGCGCGCCATCTCGCCCAGCGCGAGGAAGTGCGCCTGCAGCCCGACGGCCGCGCCGCATGCTGCGAACAGCTCGGAGCCGAAAAAAGATCTGCGCACCAGTTTGCGCGATCGCTCCTCCGCGTCCAACGCGTGGCACGCCTGTTTCCTGGCGCGGCGACACTTGCCGCGGCGCATGCAAGCGGCTCCTATCATGCCGCATCCCGCCTCATCTTCCCCCTCCCTCTTGGACGACTGGCCGCTGCGTGCGCTACGTCGCCTGGCGCGCCCCATGACTGGATGCGCGACGCGCGCCTGCATTTTCTGCGCGGCCAGCGCAACTGAGTTGATCTGCGTCGCGCGGGGGATGGGCAGCTTGTTCCTGGCTCGATGCAGGGTGAGGATGCACGCGGCCACGCGGTGCTGGGCGAGCAGGGCTTAGGCCGCTGCTCCCCCGAGGGAGACAAAGGCGTGGAAGCTGACATCTGGCCAGATCGCCAGCCTCAGCCTTGACCAGGTCGACATGTCTGATCGGCATCAATGCGTCGATGTATTCATCCTGGTCGAGCGCCGCGGTGCCATCGGCTCCGCGGCGCCAGCGCGCTCCGCAATATGTGATATCAGCAGAATCACACGTGAATTTGCCGAAATCGCTCTCGATGTGGCAGATTCGCCGGTCGACGCGCTGCTCGTGTCCAGCGATCCTCAGATCGTCGACGTGCTTGGACAGAACGAGCGCCAGCTCCAGAACGCCGGCGCGCCCGACTTCTCGCGCGCGACGTCCTGCCCCGGGCCCCCTCCAACGGGTTCGGCGCCGCGCTCTGGCGAGCGCGTGACCCGGGGGAGCTTCATGGAGAAGCCTCGGGGCGCACCCATGCGCCGCGCGCAAGGCCCGATGCAGCGCGAGCGCTAAGTTTGCTCGTCGCACCTCTCGTCGCCAGGCCCCTGCCGGAGGATGGCTGCGCCGCCGGGTCGCAGGGCGAAATTAGGCCCGAGGGGTACTTGACCTCGTTCCTGCATCTCGGCGCGAGCCACGCCATGCAGGGGGGGGCCCTCGACGACCGCAGCGACGCGCGCCCTGTCTGGGCGACGCGCCGCCCAGAGACAGCAGGCGCCGCGACGCCCGCTTCGCTGCCCCAGCGAGCGCCTCCCTGGCTCTGGCGCCCACGTCGCGGAAGCCCCTCAGCGTCGCGCGACGCCAGATGACCCGGCAGAAACTTGACGCCTGATCCCGCCCCGTGCTTCCACGCGAAGACGCGCCTGGAGTCCATCGCGTTCCGGGCGCCTTTGAGCGGTCGTCCCTCGGAGCATTTGCACATGGCCAAGATGGTGGGCCTTCGAGGATGACGGCTCCAACTCTTGCCAGCCTCGACGCTTCGTTGATGGACAGAAGGTCGGCGTCGCGCTCGACGACCGCGGACTTAACGGCGGCGCAAATGCCGCGCGCGATTGTCCAGGGAGCGCCAGCGACAGTCGTTAGACGCAGCCTCGTTGAAGCTCAAGAATGCTCCGCGCACCCCTTGTTCAAGACCCAACTCCACATGCCTTCCCCCTTCATGCTCCTCCTCTAGCGCGGCGAAGTCGTCGTGCAATCGTTCAAGGAGGTCCCGCGCAGGTAGATGCGGCACTGCCCGCGGCTGCTCCGGCGCTGGCGCTGCGTCTCGAGGCGCTGAGGCCACCCGCGGGGCCCGCGGGCAAGGCCAGCAGCGGCGTGCTCGACAGAAGCGCGGATATTATGCTGACTGTCGGCGCTCTCTAGCTCCTCGAGCTCCCGGGCCAGGTCTTCTGCCCCCATCGACTTCGCGCCAGGCCACTGACATTGCCGGCTCGACGTGGCCGGAGAAGTCAATGTCGGTCTCCTCGGGCAGAGCCGACGGAGCTGGCGATCAGCCACCCTCGGCGGCGCTGGCGGCCTCCTCGGGAACGTCGATGACGCGGTCTTCATCCGACCCTTCGGGGCCACGTCGGGCGTCTGCTACCAGCAGTGGCTCGCCGCGGCTCGCCACCCAAGATAAACTGAACGACGCGAGCTTCCTTCCAATGCTCGCCGGCGCGCTGCTGGGCGTCGAACTCGACGCCATTGCGATGGATATGCTGGACGTCGCTCGCTCCTACGAGGGAACCGCCAGATCGCAGAGCTAGCTGCGGGTGTAACCTAGCCAGTGGCCCACTGACTCCTGGCCGCGTACCAGACGCGCGGCAGAAACGTCAGGCAGCTGAGAACACCCGCGCGACATTCGGCGCAGGGCTTCGAGGATGTCGGGGCGCTGCCTGGCACGCTCAGTGATCTGCGCGCCCTTCGCGTGCCCCCGGCGGCCGAAGGTCCTGGCCCTGGAACCTGGCGCTACGTTTTCCAGGTAGTCCTCCACGCGGTCCCAGGCCAAGCCTGCTCGCGCCAAGCTGGTTCCTACCTCGTCGAAGACGGCGCCGCTGAAAGCCCAGGCGAGTTGCAGTCTGCATGCCATCTCGGCTCGGCGATACTTGATCGCCACCTTGACTCGAGCCGTGTTGGCAGAAATGGCTGCCCCAGGGCCGGCCCTCCCCGACGCGTCCATCGCGCTCGGGTGCCCGTGGATTCCGCCGCGTCGCCACCGTTGAAAATGCCCTCGCAGGATTCGGCGGCACGGGCCCGAACGGCGCGGCCGACGCGCGAGGTCGATGTGGCCTCGAAACTGCGTCGCAAAGCGATCTCTCGGGCGCGCCGCCGCAGTCGGCTTGGCTGTGCTTCTCCACCAGCAGGAGGTCCAGCAACGGCGCCGCAGCCACTGAATACCTCACCCTCTTCGTCTGTTTAGAGTGGTGGCAGCGTAGATGGTCGCCGTCCCAAATCGACTTCGCCCGGCGCAACGCCGCCCACGTTCGTGAGGCTCCGGCTCGCGAAGGTAGCGCGCGCCAGAATGAAGTCGAAGTTCGCCGCGGTACTTTCGCCTTCTGGCTGCTCTTCTGCGGCGCGAAGTACGGTTGTAGCACGGCGGCGCGTCGCTCGATGAAGCGAGCGTGATGACGTGGGGCCCGAATATCCAACTGCACTTCTCGCCTCCTCACCTCGCCCGCGAAGAATGGCGAGGTCATCCCGCCCTCGCCGTCTGCGATGAACGCATCCATCGCTTCAGACAGCGGAATCCTTGACCCGCCGATGGCGGCGGACAGCGTCGAGTCGCGCTGGGGCGCGGTTCGGGCCATCACGCAGCCGCGAGGCACGGCGGATTGGGTGGGGTCGAGGCTATCTTGCGGCGCGTTGGCTGCTCGAAATGCCCGCGCCATCTCCTCCCGCCACCCCAGGTGCAGCTTGCGCAGTTCCTGCTTGCACGCCTGATGCGAATCATTGCGGAACTTGCGTAAAGATGTGGCGACATCTAAGCGAGCCCAGTCTGAGGGCGTCGGGTTGCCTACAACTGCGCCGGCATTTCGGAGTGCTGAACGTCGGGTTTCTGCGCCTGCTGCTAGACTGGCTCGCGCCCCTGGTCGAGTGACGCAGTCGCCGGAACTGCTACTCTGACGTCGAGCGATGGCCCGAGCCGCTGCGGACGCGGGCAGCGGAGCAGCCTCGCCTGCTGCTCCAAAGTCTGCGCCGCTGGGGAGCTGCGCCTACCGGTCGCTGGAGCGACGTGGCCAGGTCGCGCTGGCACTCGCGGGCGCTGGCCAGCGCGCGGGCGCGTCTGCGCGCCATGGCCCGCGAACATGAATTTGCCGAACTCGCGCGCGCGCGCGAGACGGTCGCGTTCCTTCCCCCGCCCGGCAGCCGGGGCCCACAGTGGATCGGGGCGCGGTGAGACTAGCGGCGCGACGCTGGATCCCTGGGCGCATGGGCGAGTCTGCCGGCGCGCGCTCGGCCGCCACTGCACGCGTGATCTCGCCCTCCGCGGCCGCGGTGGCCACGGCTGGAAAGGCTGCTGAGCGGACGTTGCGCTCGCGAACGCAGTGGGCGGACGGAGTGCGGGGGCCTCAGGCGACGACGTAAATCCACTATGCCCTGGGCGAGTCGCTCGGCCATTTGCCTTGCCAAATCTGATTGTCCAAACTGTTGCGGCGTCAACGTGGACGCGGGCGCGCCTTGCCGAAGCACCCGAGGTCCGCGAACGCCCGAGGATCTCCGGGGCATTGGAGACCAGCTCAGCGGCCATAATCATCATTACGGCGATGTCGAAGCCCGAGCTGACAATGGTCAACGATGACCCTCCATGCACAGCGCTACCAGCACACCTGGCCTTGGCGGCCCATTGCGCAGCCGCAATTGTTCGGGCTGATGGTTGACGACGCAGCCGCCGAGCTCAACTCGCAGCTGCGCAAGGTAGCCGCGAATTCGGCAATGGGGGGCCACGTGCTTACATACGCGCGGCCAGGCGCGGTAGTTCCGCACGCAGCTGGAGGTCGCCCAACGACCGAATGGCCAGCAGGTCGGGGCAACGATGCTAATTAGTGGCCGTCGCTGCCGAACGGGTCGTTCAGAATCGACGTTCTCGCCCGCTCTATGGCGGCAGCGGATAGCCAGTCTGCCGGCCCGCGCGCCTCCGCCGCAAACGCCCGCGACGTCGACGCCGCAGTCGAGCGAAGTAAGACATGCGAGGAGCCGAGCTGGCGGTGGCGTCGAGCTCGGGGGACTGCGGCGCCGAGCGCTCGCGATTTGGCGGTCGACGTCTGCTTCGGGGGCCGAGGAGCCTCGGAACCAGATAATGGTCATACCTGCGGCAGGGTGGCCATGGAGGTCGCCCTCGCCGCACACGTCGTCACAATCGCAATCGCCAGCGGCTAGATGGCCGAGAAGAAAGGGGGCCAGACTGGCCAGGTCCGAGCCGCAATCGTCGCAGCGGTCCTCGACGACCTGCTTCTGCGTCTTGGGCGCATGGCCTTCCGTTATCTTCGCCTTCTGGCGCGTGGGCTCTGCCGCGGGGTAGACGCTGGTTGCGGAGTCGCCAGGCGCCCCCCATTCGCGCTTGTGGCGCTGGGCGCTTGAAATGTCTGAGCGCGCGCGGCCCTGCGCGCGTCGCTGGGCGCCACGCAGACGCCCTGCCAGAAGAATGGGAGGTGCGCTCGAGTCTCGCGCGCGAGCTGTCGTCGCTCATCGCCGAAAGCGCACTTTCCTCGACGCGCCTTCGCCGGGCGCGGCGCAACTGCAGCGCGGCGCAAGTCGCGACGCATCGCGGCGCATCGGGGCCGGATGCATTCGTCGGTGGATGACCGTCCAATCGTCGAGGCGCTCATCAACGCGATGTTGCACCGGCGCAACTGGTTCTTGACGGGCGCCCCAGTGAGCGCTGTGAAACGGCGCTAATTTGGCCTCTGGGGCCAAAAGCTCGCGGCAAACCCGATGCTGACTCAAGGGGGGCAAGTGGGTGTCGACCATCTGCCGCGCTGTTGGTCGTTCCCTCGGGGCCCGCCGCGCCGCTTGCGACATCGATCCTGCTGAAGGCGATTCCGGAGCGAAGGGCACTGCGAGGGGAAAGTGCCCGGCGGCGCGATGGCCGCCACGCCCGTCGACACCAATTCGCGACCACAGGTCGCAATGCGGGCGTCCGCGCAGGCGTGAAGGTCGTCGCCTGCGGCCCCGGGCACACCCCGCGAGGGTGCCCGCGCGTTGGGGCTGATGAGCTGGAACTTCAGTTTCTTGAACTCGCGGCCGTCGATGGCGTCGTCTTCCTGACCGTCGTTGCCCACCGCCAACAGCGTGAGCTGCTCGGGCGGCAAGCCCGCGGAGCGTGGCTGACGCTTGCGGAAATCGTCGACAGGGATGCACCAATGGCCGCTCGGCGCAGACTCCAGATTCACGTGGGCGGTGCCAAAACCCCATGGGATCTCGTTGCGGCCTGGCCCGGAAACCGAAGTGCCTGTGATCGACGCCCGTCTCCACCACCCCGTTGTTGGACTGAGTGGACTGCAAATCTGACAAGGCAGGGGGGTCAACGCCTTCGCCCTCCACGGCCGGCGCGCGCGCGATTTGCTGGCTGGTCGCACCATCGCGGGCTTTCGTCGCGATGGGGCAATGAACCTCATAGTTCGCTACCTGTTACCCGTGGCCAGCCAGCTACTGCTACGTGCAATGGGGTTGGCAATTTTTCCGCAGGAGGTTGCACTCGCGCGTGCGGGGCCTTGTGTAGGACGAGAAGAATCTATTGACACAACGTGCTATTGATACGTTCCGGAGATTCCGGGATTTCTAAAAACCTTCGCGCGGGGTACACCTTGCGTCGAGTATTGTCTACTCTGGCTGGCGCCGATGGTCGGCCACCCATTCTCCATCGAGTGGTCGCCCGCAAGGGGCTATTTGGCAGTTGCTGATCCCCCTTCTCGTTGCCGAGCGCGGGGGGGGCGGTGGCGCACCGTCCCATCGCCCGCCGCCGCGCACCGCGCGCCTCGGCGGATTCCCAAAGACCTGGCAAGGCAAATCATGCGCGACTCTGGAAAAGTCCCAGGGGGTAAAAATGAACAAATCCGGGAACGTTGTTGAACATGTCCGGCCTACTTTTTGAAAAATATCAGAATCGTTTTTGAAAATTTCTGGGGTCGTTCTGAAAAAACCAAAATCCATTTTGAAAAATTCCGGATTTCAGAATTCTTCAAATGTCCTGCGCGGCGGGCGCATTCCACCCCTCAAAACTTTTTTTTTATTTTTTTGAAAATGTCTGGGCTCCTTTTTGAAAAATTCCGGAACCGCTTGCGCAAAAAAAGGCGGAAGAGTTTTCTGACGCATTCTGCAATCCAGAAATAATGTCTGGGCGGTCTGACGGGCGAGGCCGGCTGATTCACGCGCCGCGCGCGATTGGGCGCAGCGCGCGCCGCGCGTTGCGCCCGCGAACAGCACTCGAAGGGGCTACCTCGAAAACAGCGCCATGGCAGCTGCGACTCCCGGACTCCCCAAGAGCAACACAGCATGCAGCTTGGAATCTTCGAGGGCGCTCCGATGCGCGAAGAATGCACCACGAGCATCGCGAAAAGAACCTGCGCGACGGAATGCGCTCGACCATTCGTCCCTGGAGCCCGCGCGGAAGAACAGGAAAACATGGAAATCTGGAAAACTATCAATATCAATACTTCATGCTCCTCTAATTGTGGCCCAATTCACGACGAAGCGCAGTCCCTAAAGGTTCGCCCGGGCGCCAGCGTCAACCATGACGCCTCAGCGGCCATCTGGTTCATCGGTGCTCGCCAAGCAGCACGGCGACTCGTTGATCTTCAGCCTGTGCCCGACAAGGTCGGCCACCGCGGGAACGTCGGCCTCCATAGTGGCACGCGCAGGACCAACTGGGCGTCGCAGGGCACCCCCTGCCCACTGCGAACAAGAAACTGGACGCCCAATGATTGCACGAGGTCTTGCGGCGATAACGGGCGTTATGGGGGGTGGGGGGGCCAAAGGGGGCACAACGTAACGCCCCCCCCGCCGTGCAGTTCCGGCGCCACCAGAGGGTCCGCGCGCACGACGACGACGACGACGACGACGACGACGACGACGACGAGTGACGACGACGACCACGACGACGATGACGACGACGACGAGCGACCACGACGACGACGAGCAACCACGACGACGACGGGCGACGACGAGCAACGACGACGACGACGAAGATGGCGGCGACGACGACGACGAATACGGCGAAGACGACGAAAAGAGGCCACGACGACGACGACGACAACCGACGACGAGCAACGACGACGACGACGACTACGACTACGACGGCGATGACGACGAAGACGGCGACGACGACGAGGAGAGACCACGACGACGACGAACGACGATGACGACGACGACGACACGACGACGACGACGACGACGACGACGACGGGCGACGACGAGCAACGACGACGACCACGACGACGACTTGCGACGACGAGGACGACGACGAGGAGCGACCACGACGACGACGACGACGACGACGACGACGAGCGACGACGACGACGACGACGACGAGCGACGCCTCTGGAGCTCTCCAGAAGTTCCCCGAAGCCTTCAGAGGTCTCCTGAAGCGTCTGGAAGCCTCCAGAAGCCTTCCGGAAGTCACCCAGGAGCCTCTAAAGGCCGTCGACAGCATCCGAAGGCGTTTGACAACGACGAGCGACAGCGAGCGATGATACCCGATGACAACGACGACGACAAAGATGACCACGACGACGACAACGATGACGACGACCGACGACGATGACGACGACGACGAGCGACGACGACGACGACAGATTACGAAGAGCGACAACGACGACGACGACGACGACAACGACGACCGACAACGAAGAGGGACGAGGAGTTGCCGCGACCACATGCCTGCGAAGGCGTTGTTGCTTCCACGTGGCGTATAAAGCCTTGCCGGCGGGGCTCGACGCGACGTCGGCCGCCTGGCGGAACTCGCGAAGGTCTGAGTTCGCCACTGACCAGATCATCAACTCGCGAACACATGTCTGGAAGGGCAATCGAGCTCGCTGCTCGGGCCCCCAGGCGCGAAGGTGTCGCGCGCTGCCGCTGCCGACGCCTGCGCCCATGCAGGCGGCGCAGCTGGCGGATGCAATCGCGCCCAATCCGATGCCCATCCATCCAGAACGCATCCCCCTCCATCTGTCGTGGAAGCGCTCGGGGCCGGGGTCCACCAGCAGCGCTCCTCGTCTACGCACTGGGCGTCTGCTTCTGTCGCGCGGTGGTCGTGCATTCTGCGCTCGGAACATCCCGTGACGCAGTCGGGGGCATGTTCCTCGCACGTCGCGTTGTCACTGCACACTGAACACATCCAACTGCACGATCGTCGCGAGGCGTGCGCATTGGGGCCCATTGCAGTCAGGCCGCTGGGAATGCGCAGGCAATGTGAAAGGTCGCGCGCCGAGGGATCGAAGACGGTCCAAAGTGTAGGAGTGCTAGTGAGATAGGTGCTGAACTGCACTTAAGGCTGCTTCCCCCAGATCCGCGTCGCTGTCCCTCGGAGTGCTGGCGACGCAATCGCCGGACACCCCAGCCATTGCTTCCCTGCTGTTCTTTACATGCTCCTCGCAGGGTTCTTGTGACATAGTCACCCACAACAGAACAACCACTACCGTACCAGAAGCCGGCCAGCTGGTGCCAGCCCATGCCGCGCCGCGCCAATCAGCCACGGCCACCGTGCCGGACGATGCCGTACCCGCCGTGCCGTCTGGAAGATACCGTCCCAACCGCGGCTACCGTGCCAGACGATACTGCGCCGCCTGCGTCCGTGGTCCCGGCACCGAACCGGTACCGCGCGGTCGCCGCATACCGCGCTGGCGCTGGTGTCGCGGGTTCCTGCTGCCGTACCAGCAGTGCCAGTACCGCTGGCGGTAACTGGCAAAGCTAAACGTACCACTACCGCATACTCCTGATGCTGTACCGAAGCGTGCCGATCAGTGGCCATGGTGCAAAAGCCCGGGACCCTCAGCCGACACCGTAGATGTGAACGTTGTTTCGAGCAGTTGTCTGACATTTACAGCTACACCCACAGGCGGGCGCATTGAAGGAGTAGGGTCCCCGAGCTGCGCTGATACAGTCACTGCAAGCCTGGGATATATCGCTGAGAGCCCCAGTGCGCCACGAGGTTCGTCGTCGTAGGCGGCGCGTCCGAGGTCTTTGTAGGCCTCGTCGGAGCTCCTGTTATAGATGTGCGCCCTTCCCGTCACCAGTCCTGGCGGATGGGCTGGTGCCCCGACGCACCCTAAATTGAGGTGTCCTGCCATGGTGAACGGGACTCGGCGCATAAAGGCGAAACTAGGAGCGGATATCGCGCGGGATGAACAGCTGGATGAAGAGCGGCGACGAGTTGGAACCAAAGCCATCGAAGCGCGGTGAGACCTGGCGGCCGTGAAAACGGACCAGATGCTCCACCATCAAGTCGAGATATGGATGTAAGACGAGATGACGAAAGAAATTGTTGACTTTCTGCACAACGAAATGTAAATAGAAAGCGAGTCTACTAGCGGGCGCGATGCAGTGCACCAGCTGTAAGCGGCAGCGAAAGCAGGCAAGGATAGGTTGATAAAAGCATGACCAATCGTTCGAAGAATAGGAGGAGGAAGAGGAGGAAGAGAACGAGGAGGAAGAGGAGGAGGAGGAGGAAGCAAACGAGGAGGAGGAGGAGGAGGAGGAAGAGGAGTAGGAGGAAGAAGACGAGAAGGAGGAGGAGGAGGAGGAGGAGGAGCCAGCTCCGAGGCCGACAGCGAGGAGGACGACGAGGAGGAAGGCGAGGAGGCGGAAGGCGAGAAGGAGGAGGAGGAGGAGGTGGAGGAGCTTAGCTCCCACCTGCAGGCCCGCCAGGCACCTGCGGAGGCCACCGTTGCACCCACCAATCTGACCCAATCATCTCCCGCCCCTCCCAGTCGCGCATCCCCGTCTCGGGGGCCACCAAAGCCCAGACATGTGGCGGAGTGATCGCGGGCAGAACTATCGACGTCGGCGCTGTTCGAAGAGGCGAGAGAGCAGGGAACGCAAGGGCTTGAGGTCCCTGTGCGGCCCTATGACCAGGCCGAAACAGACGCGCTGCCCCGAAACGCCGACCGCGGCATGTCTGCTTGGTGCAAGCAGGCCTAAATTTTATATTGCCCCCAGTCCTGGGTCTTTTCCTCTACTCTCCACCCCGGGCACAATTTTCGGGCCCTTGGGGTGAGAAGCTGGCCACGGCGAAGGAATCAAGAGCCCTGGGGCCCACGGGTCGAAAGATCAGTCCCCCAGAGAACTGCGAGGAAGAAGTGGCCAAAGGAATACTGGCAACTCGGCCAGCTACCTACGTGCGTTTCTGGGCATCTCGAACGGTCAGGCGCGCCCGTGCATCGAGGAGAGTGCTGGGCAGTGGGGCCGCAGCAATTCTCGTGACTGACCCTGTTAGAACCCCTTTCCACACCCCTTTTCCTCGGACCTGGGGCCCTGAAAAGGAGGGGCAAAAGCGACCGGCCGTGATGGCTTCCCTCGAGAGCATTTTCCTTCGCGGCGATAACAAGCGTTATGGGGGGGAAGGGGGAGGGGGGGGGGGCGGAGGGGGGGCATGACGTAACACCCCCGCCCCCCACCGCGACAGACTGTGATGCCCACGCGCTGCGGCAATGTCGGGGGCGCACGGAGGGGGCGGGGGGGGGGGCAGGGGAGCGTTACGTCATAGGGAAGGAGGGGGGGGGCGGCATCACGCGCGCAGTGGCCCCGATGGTTCCGAAAACCCCCTCCTCCTCGGGGGACGGCTGCGGGAGGAGCGCCGGGCTGGTGGCGCGCAGCGGAGGCCCCTGCCAGCCCGGGCGCCTGTCGAGCAGCGCGGGGTGGACGATCGGGGGCGGGGCGCCCTCGCCGGCGCCCCCGCAGACGTGCTCCACGACCTCGCTGGGCCCCCCCCCCCAGCGCACCCGCCTGCGTTACCCTGTTCCGCCCCTCCGCCCCTCCACGCCCTCCGCGCCTCCCTCGCATCGTCCTCCCACCGCCTCTCGCCGCGCCAAAGCCGCGACGCGAGACTTCTGAGAATCCTGGACCTCTGGGGCCCTCGCCGGGCTCCAGACCGTCAGAACTGACTCGAGAAGAAAAGCCACTCCTGGGGAAGGGGTCTGGACCTCTGGGGGTCACGCTGTGCCCCCAAAAAACACGGCGTCGCAGCTCTGGGTCCTCCGCTCCCCCACCCTTCTCCCCCCCTCATCATTTCCCCCACCCTCCCCCCAAGACTTTTTTTGGTCGGCAGGGCGAGAGCGAACCTCTTCCGCTAAAAGCTAGCGGGCTACACCTCCCCCCAAGACACACACACACACACACAAGCCCCGTCCCCCGCCTCCCGTCAGGCCCAATAGCCCAGTGGACCAAGAGGAAGCGGGGACGACGACGACGACGACGACGACGACGGCGACGACGATCCTAACGGACGGGTCGGGCGGGCGGGCTGCAATGGCCCAGCCGGGCAGACGGGCAGGGCGAGAGGACCCGAATGGGGCGGGGTGGCGGGTCCGGCAAGCGGACCGCACCAGGCGGGTCGGTCGGTCGAAAGGTCGGGCGGGGAATTCAAGCTACGTGCAATTCATCGAGGTGGATCCACGAAGGAGGGAGAATGTCCTCCACCTCCTCAACCTCCTCCTCCTCCTCCTCCTCCTCCTCCTCCCCCTCTTCATCCTCTTCCGCCTCCGCCTCTTCCTTCTCCAAAGCCATGTACAACTCCGCCATCTCTCTATACTCCCTCCTCGCTCCCTTCCCGCCTCCCACCCTTCCCTCTCACTCCCTCTCCAGCGTTCTTCCCTCCTTCCTCCCTCCTCCCTCGCATCCATCCTTTTTTCTCCTCGTCATCCTCCACCCTCTCCTCATCCTCCTCCTTCTCCTCCCCGTTCCATCCTCCCTCGCGTCCCTCCTCCCCCTGGCCCGCTATTCTCTCCTCCTCCTCTTCCTCCTCCTCCTCCTTCTCCTCTTTCTCCTCATTCCCTACCCTTTCCCCCCGCCCTGCGCTCCCTCCCTCGCTATCCTGTGTCCCTTCCGCCTCCCTCCCTCCTCTCTCGACTCCACTCCTTCCATCCTCCGTTTTGTCAACCTCCTCCTCCCCCCCGTCCTCTCTCGCTTGCCTCCCGTGGCCCTCGCCGCCGCTGGGGCGAGTAATCCTGGGTCTTCGGCAGGCCAGGCACGGCGCCAGGTGCCACACGCCAACGCTGCCCAACCGATCACCTGGAGACCTTCCACCCCAAAAGACAACATAGGCGTGACGTCTTGGAGTCCTCCTCCTGCCCCCCTCATCCCCATCCTTGTCGCGTTCCTCCATCCTCCCTGCATCCCTCGCTCCCTCATCCCTCTCTCCCTCCCGCCGCCCTGTTCCTGCTCGCTCTTCCTCCTCCTCCTCCTCCTCCTCCTCCTCGTCCTCTTCCCTCCGCTCTCCTCCTCCTCCTCCTCCTCCTCCTCCTCCTCCTCGGCGTCCTCTTGCTCCTCCTCCTCCTCCTCCCCCTCCTCCTCCTCCTCCTCCTCCTCTTCCTCTTCCCCCTTCATACCTAGTTCTTATTAACACCTCCCCGGTGTTGCACCCTGATGCCAGTCGAAAGGGCGGGCCTTGCGTTTCGCCTGAGACGTCCTGACCATAGAACGCCCTGAAACTTCAGCATTGACAACAGCTTCATATATTGAGGGCGGCCCGCTTCCAAAATGTGGCTCTCGCCCTAGCGCCGCGCGCATTCGCCTTTAACCCTTAGAAGATGTTCACTAATTGAGGGCGGGCTGTTTTCAGAATGTCGCTCTCGCACTAGCGCTGCGCACATTCGGTATAAAAAATGCAAGTGTTTAACGGGTTGACGGCTGGTGGTTTTCAAACTGTGGCTTTCGCCCTCGCGCCGCGCTCATTCGACTTAACAAATTGCAGGAGTTTCACTGGTTGGGGGCGGTACAGCATTAGAGCCGCGCATGCTCGTCTCAAACATTTGCTAGAGTTTCACTTGTTCCCATCGTTCAAGTACCAGAAACGGCGTTTTAGAACGATACAAGATCGCCAGAGCGCAACCAAGACGCTAATTCGCGGTGTTTAAGTCCCAGGAACGACCTTCCGGGGCGACTCAGGATCGTCAAGACACGAACATCCATTTCTCCAAACCAACTTTTGCCCGTCACTTTGGCAAACCCCGCACACGTCTTGTGGCCCCATAGGGAGCTCGACCGAGGGCGCCATTGGCTGCGTTCGCATGCCGCCCCCCCGCACTTTGGCACACCCCGCACCGCGCTTCGTGGCCCCACAGGGAGCTCTATCCAAGGCCCCGGTGGCTGCGTTCACATGCCGCCCCATCCTCCTCCTCCTCCTCCTCCTCCTCCTCCTCCTCCTCCTCCTCCTCCTCCTCCTCCTCCTCCTCCTCCTCCTCCTCCTCCTCCTCCTCCTCCTCCTCCTCCTCCTCCGCCCCAAAGTGGCTGCTCCACTTTGGCAGAACCGTCAAACGTTTGGTGGCCCCACCGGGAGCTCCACCCAATGCCCCACTGGCGGTGTCCGCATGCGTTTCCCCCACCCAGCACAACGCTTCGTGGCCCTATGGCAAGCTCCACCGAATGCCCCATTGGCGGTGTCCGCATGCATACCCCCACTCAGTAAAACGCTTCGTGGCCCCATTGGAAGTCCCTCCGAATGCGCCAGTGGCGGTGTTCGCATGCGTTTCCCCCACCCATACAGGGCTTCGTGGCCCCATAGGGAGCTCCACCGAAGGCCCCAGTGGCGGTTTCCCCATGCGTTTCCCCCACCCAGTACCAAGCTTCGTGGCCCCATAGGGAGCTCCAACGAAGGTCCCAGTGGCGCTGTCCACATGTTTTTCCCCAACTCAGTATAGCGCTCCGTGGCGACATAGGGAGCTCCACCGAATGCCCTATTGGCGGTGTTCGCATGCCTCTCCCCCACCCCGCACCGCGCTTCGTGGCCCCAGTGGTGGTGTCGGCACGTGTTTCCCCTACCCAGTACAGCGATTCGTGGTCCAAGAGGGGCCTCACCGAAGGCCCAAATGGCGGTGTTCGCAAACGTCTCCCCACACAATACAACATTCCGTGGCCCCACATGGGAGCCCCACCCAATGCCCCAGTGGCGGTGTTCGCATGCGTTCCCCCCACCCAATACAACGTTTCGTGGCCCTATAAGGGCCCCACCGAACGCCCTAGTGGCGGTGTCCGCATGCGTTTCCCCAACTCAGTACAGCGCTTCGTGGCTCCATAGGGAGCTCCACCGAAGGCCCCAATGGCGACGTTCGCATGCCAGCTCCGCTCCATTTCAGCACACCCCTCACACGTTTCGTTGCCCCATATTGAGCGCCACTGGAGGCCTCAATGGCTGCGCCCACATGCGTCCCCGCCCCATTTCGGCATACCCTTTGCACGCTACGCAGCCCCATAAAGAGATCCACCGAATGCGATGCCCACAACGGCAATACTCACAATTGCGTATGGTTGGGCCCTTCGCCAGGATATTTATACGTGGCGTTGAAATCCCGAGAATGTTCATTTAGCACGCTTCAGAATCGTCAAAAGGTTGCCTCCCAACGGTGCACTTCCCTCAATGGGAAATTAATCCTTGAGGGGACTATGAAGGAGCTTGGGGGAGGTTAATTCCAATATTGTTGATGAGTCTTGGGTCTTTACAGTGATCCTCATCCTCTGCCTCCATTATGTTTCCTGATAGGTAGCCCCACCCTGTCCCACCCCGAGGCCGGTCGAAAGGGCGGGCTGGGCGTTTCGCCTGAGACTTCCTCACCACTTATGACCCTGATGCTTAAAATTGGCAACCGCTTTCCCGCATTGAGGGTGGGTGGTTTTCATTCACACCCCGGAAATTCTGAAACAATTTGCAAGAACTTCACGGATCGAGGGCGGGTTATTTTCAGAATGTAACTCTCGCCTTCGCCCCGCGCACATTCTGGAACAACTCGCAAGAGCTTTACGGATCGAGGGCGGGTCGTTTTCAAACTGTGGTTCTCGCCTTCCGTCGCGCACATTCGTGTAAGCAGTTTGCCAGAACTTCACTGATCGAGGGCGGCGCGTTTTCAAAATGTGGCTCTCGCCCTCGCGCCGCGCACATCCTCGTTAAACACTTTGCCAGAACTTCCTGGATTGAGGGCGGCTCGTTTTCAATGTGTGGCTCTCGCCGAAGCGCCGCGCACATTCGTTTTACACAGTTGCAAGAGTTTCGAATATTGAGGGCTGTTCTTGTCAACATGTAAGTCTCGCCCTAGCGCCGCGCACACTCGTTGCAAAAAAATTGCAAAACCTTCGCGGAATTAGGGCGGGACGTTTTCAACATGTGGCTCTCGCATTAGCGCCACGCACATTCGTCTTGAATATTTGGAAGAGCTTCATTGGTTCTCACGGTTAACGTACTAGACTATGCGTTTAGGCACGTTTCAGGATTGTCAGGGCGCAACAGGTACGTTGATTCGCGGTGTTGAAGTGCCAAGAACGGCGTTCTGGCACGATTCAGGAACGCCAACCCGTAACAGTCAGGTTCACTCGTGGCGCTGAAGTCCTGAGGTTTTGGCGCGCTTCAAGATGTTCACACGTTTGTCCCCCAACGGGGCAATTCCCCCAGTGGAATTGACCCTTTGTAGGGGCCTGTGAAGAGGGATCTTGGAGGGAGGGTGTATTTCAACATCGTTGATGAGTCTTGGGTTTGCACTGATCCTCCTCCTCCTCCTGCTCCTCCTCTTCCTCCTCCTCCTCCTCCTCCTCCTCCTCCTCATCATCATCATCCTCCTCCTCCCCACTCCCCATTCCTCACTCCTCACCCCCCACTCCCCACTCCCCACTCCTCCCACTCCATCCGACGCTCGGCCGCAACCTCGTCTACCAGCAGGTCCCCTGCGGACGCGACGCGAACGCGGAGCAGCACCGCGGCGGCGCCCTCGCTCGCGCTCGCGGGGCCGAGGATGTCGCACAGCTCGGCGTCGGTGGGCCGCCTGGGTCCTGCAGGTGATGGGGGGGGAGGATGGCAATGGAGAAGGACGATGGAGGAGGAGATGGAGGAGATGGAGGAGGAGGAGGAGAAGGAGGAGGAGGAGGAGGAGGAAGGTACATAATGGAATGTAATGCCCGAGCGGGCGCGCACAATACCAGTGGGGAAACCAACAGTACTGGCAACGCTACTCCCTGGCGCTTAGAGGGTAGAGGCATGGGCACCTGGTCCTCCTCCGAGCCAGGTCGGGGGGCAGGAGGGCCCCGAACCCGGGGCCCAAGCCGGTCCCGCGCCGGGCGCGCGGGCGAGCGGCGCGCCGCGAGCGGCGGCGCCGCGCTGGAGGCAGCGGGCGGCGCCACGCCAGCAGAGAGCGAGCGCCATGAGGCGGGGGCAGCGGCGGGGGGGGGGGGGGGCGGAACCCGCGGAGCCTCCTTGCGTGGGCAATGGCGTGACGACGCAGCGCCTCCCGTTGGCAGGCCGGGGGGGGGGGCTCTGAGATTCTCGAGGTTCGAGGATCGGGGCTCGCGTTTGGCGAGATGTCTCTCGTTCTGGCGCGCCCTCGTGGCCACGGCTTGATCCGCCTCGAAATCCTGGTCAGAACGCGCCCCAGGAGAGATTCAAGGATAGATGATTCACACCTGATCAGGGGCAACGCTCTGGGGGCATAGTCTCGCCGATCGTGTCCTCGATGACGATTTGTAACGCGGGCATCCTGCGGGGCCGTGCGGAGGGTGGGGGGTGTCTGGTCCTGTGGCCTTGACGCCTGTCCTGGCGAGGGTCACTTTGGGGGGCGCTGGGGCCCAGGTCCCGAGTGCCTCTCCTCCAGGGGGGCAGAGGAGCTGCACAGCGCACACACACGCACATCTATATGTATATATGTGTATATATATATATATATATGTCGCACACACACATACACACACACACGCACACACACACACACACACGCACACACACACACATTGACACACATTGACACACACGCACACCCGCACACGCACACGCACACGCGCACGCACACACACACACACAACACACACAACACACACACACACGCGCGCTCGCGCTTTCGGTTCCCAGCGTATCCGGAACCCAGGAGCGGCGCCTCCTGCGATGCCCCTTGCGCGCTCCGCGCACTGGCGAGAAGCGGGTCGTGGACCTCCGTCTCCTTATGGACAATGCGGCAGTGCTGCACGCAAGCCTTTTTGTCGCCTAGGCGAGGCCACAACGGCCGCAGGGGAAATGTGCTGCGTGATCCACTTCGGGGGTCTGGGCCGCGACCGCACGGTCGAAGACAGAATCAGTGAAAGAAATACTTTGCACCCACATTGTCCACCTCTCGTCTTCCATGGTCGCGAACCACACGTACGGGGCGTCCGCGAGTGGCAGCAGGTCGATGATGTCATGGCTCCTCCTCCTCCTCCTCCTCCTCCTCCTCCTCCTCCTCCTCCTCCTCCTCCTCCTCATAATCTCGATGTCCGCTCTCATTTAGACGATGTATGGGAGGGGGGCACCTTTGGGGCGCGATTGAAGTATCGAGCAGAGCAACTGGGGCAAATGTTGCAGCAGCCTGGCGTAGTACCAGAGCCTCTTGCGCACTACGAGGCAGTCGATGGAATGTTGCATGGACTTCTGCCTGACTTCGCTGAATTCCGGAGCTCCTAGGTGCACCGTGTCCTGCACCATCCTCCTCAACACCTTCATATAAGGCACATTTAACTTACAGAGCGCCTGCGCCTGTGCGACTACCAATAACAAATTATATCCGCCGACCCCTGCGTGCCAGCGTGAAAATGCGTGTTAGACATTTGGCTGTCGCCCTCCGCATTTCCATCTCGTGTGAGGTCCAACTTCTCGTTGAGGGAGGGGAGGAGGGGGGCATGAGCTCGTGGCGCTCCTTTATGTCCCTCGGAGCCTCCAAATCTGGCCACCGCTTCTTCCTAGATGCTCAAGATGCCCGCTAAGGTAGTTCAAGAAGGGCTCCGACGCGTCGGAGAGGCCTCCAGAACATCCAAGATGGCTTCAGGACGGCCCAAGAGACCTGGAGAACGCCCAAACAGGGCCCAAGAAGACCCACAAGACGGCCTCAACAGACAAAACCGATGATTCTCCCGAGGTTGTTGGACGATTGCCGCATTCTCGTCATCGAAAAAGGTTCTGAACCCCGATACAGCCCGAGAAGCCCTCCAGACTGGCTCAAGGCGGCCTAAAAGGCCCTCAAGAGGGCCCGGAGATGTCCCAAAGACGGCCAAACAAGGCCTTCAGTAGGGCCCCAAGATGGGCTGGGGAGGCAAAAGAGGGGGAACTCGTAAGGGAGCCGTCCCCTACATTGGCCCCCAAGAACCCCAACATGACCCCAAGATGCCCACGAGAGACCCCCCAAGAAGCCCCCCGAGGAGCCCCAAAAGCACACAGGAGCACTGAGAGGGCTCCCGGGGGCACCCGCGCCAGAGGCCTCCAGGAGGCCGCGGAGAAGCCCCACAGCAGAAGCAGAGGAGTGGGGCAAATCAAGTGAATTTCCATCGACCCAAAGTTTGGGCTGGCGCCCGTGCCGAACAATACCAACACGCAACACTGTGCCGGGCGCGCCGGCCCGGCCTTCGCGCCACAGCCGGTCGAGCAGGCCGAGCGCGCGCTCCCAGTGCGTCCCCTTCCTGCAAGCACTGGCGGGCCAGCGAATTCGGCGCACAACGCTCGGTGCCACCCTCCCCATCGACCACCCCTCGTTCTCGAGAGCCTCTTCCTCCCCCATCCTCCTCCTCCCCATCCTCATGAGCTCCATCGCCATCAGCATCATCAGCATCATCAGCAGCAGCATCATCATCATCAGCATCAGCATCAGCATCATCATCAGCAGCATCAACATCAGCATCAGCATCAGCATCAGCAGCATCAGCATCAGCAGCAGAAGCATCATCTTCATCATCATCATCATCATCATCATCATCATCATCATCATCATCATCATCATCATGATCATGATCATCATCATCATCATCATCATCATCATCATCAGCATCAGCATCAGCATCATCATCATCATCATCATCATCATCATCATCATCATCATATTATTATTATTCTTCATCATCATCAGCATCATCAGTATCATCACAACCATTCGCATCATCCTCATCATCGTCGCAATCGTCATCGTCATAATCGTCGTCATCATCATCGGCATCTTCATCATCATGATCATCATCGCCGCCATCAATCATAAACATCAACATCACCATCGCCATCATCATCATCATCATCATCATCACCATCATGATCAACATCCTCATTAGCATCATCATCATCATCATCATCTCAATCGGCCTCGTGGCCATGATCATCAAGATCATCTTCATCAACATCATCAACATCATCATAATCATCATAATCATCATCATACGCATTAGCATCATCAGCATCATCATCAGCAGCATCATCATCAGATTCATCATCACCAGCATCATCATTACTAGAGTCATCAGAACGATCCTGGTCCTCATCCTAGGCATGTTCATGCTCATCCGGATCATCGTCCTCATCATGATCCTTATCATAACCACCATCACCATCACCACCACCACCACCATCAGCATCATCATCATCAGCATCATCATCAATAATGACAGTAATAGCATCATCATCGTTCCTCTCCTCCTCCTCCTCCGCCGCCGCCGTCTCGTTCTCCTCTTAAGGCAAGAGGTGTTGGGTGACCAGCGCTGCTGGTCGTGCCAACGCCGCAGGTCCCTGGGAGGTACCTACTGCTCTTGTGCTCGATTTTCTGACCAGCCTGGAGGCACGGTTGAGCCCAAGTGAGCTGGTCCGTATCATTGTCCTTGTCTATCCCACATCCCCTCCTACGGATAAAAAATGGCAACTGCAATGAGCAACTAGAGTCCTGATGAAACCGTATCCTGAACACCTCAGGGATCCACGGGAGCTTGGTCCCTAGCCGTTCTTGCTGGCCCTGGGGCCTGGGAAGGGCCCGAGGAGGTCGAAAGCCGACAGAAGCCTGGGGGTTCACGAGATCATGGCGACGACCAGAGCTGGTCAGGTGGATGCACGAACGTGGTGCGCCGTATTCGCTGGAGTATCGCGGCCGAGGTGAGGGACTCCTTGCATGGCTGGCCGCGGTCCTGGGCAGTCGGCCCGCACTCCTCCACCTTTTCCCCATCGTAATCATCCCCTTCTTACTCCTCCACCACCACCAGAGTCACCACCACCACCACCACCACCACAACCATCATCATCATCATCATCATCATCACCACCACCACCACCACCACCACCATCATCATCATCATCATCATCATCATCATCACCATCATCAGCATCAGCATCAGCATCAGCATCATCATCAGCATCAGCATCAGCATCATAATCAGCATCAGCATCAGCATCATCATGATCATCATCATCAGCATCATCAGCAGCATCATCAGCATCATCATCAGCATCATCGTCATGATCGTCATCATCATCAGAATCAGAATCATAATCAGCATCATCAGCATCACCATAATCATCAGCGGTAGCAGCATCCTCATCCTCATCAGCCTCATCATCATCATCATCATCATCATCATCATAACCATCATCATTGCCATCGTCATCGTCATTCTCACCACCACCATCATCAGCATCATCATCCTGGTCATCATGACGATCATCATTAGCCTCACCAGCCTCATCAACATCCTCGACCTCATCCTTACCACTCGTTTTCATCATCATCATCATCATCATCATCATCGTCATCGTCATCGTTATCGTCATCGTCGTCGTAATAATCATCGTCCTTAGCATCATCATCATAATCAGCAGCATCATCATCATCATCATCATTCTCATCATCATCATAATCATCATCATCATCAGCATCATCATCATTATTCCCTCATGCGCCTGCTCCACATTCCCCTGCTTCTCCTCATCATGGTCAAATCATACGTAGTTCGAAGGTCAGATCTCAGAGACGCGCTGTAAAATTGGAGGGGGCACCAACCACAACAACTACAACAACAACATCAAACGAAATCATCGCAGATCTTCTCAATACCGTCAATCGTCTTGACCCTGCTCCATCGCATTGCGCTTGTCGCTTGGCACGGGGACGTTGGAGGGGATACAAACGCTACCAAAAAGGAACAACGTTGCCGCGATCACGCTCCGGACAATTCGTCCAACCGGTTTTGGCCCCGAGCGTTTTGGCCCGTACT
This sequence comes from Prorocentrum cordatum, assembly GCA_963575745.1. NCBI lineage: Eukaryota > Dinophyceae > Prorocentrales > Prorocentraceae > Prorocentrum > Prorocentrum cordatum. Next base: position 210,144 of record CAUYUJ010016910.1, read on the forward strand.
GCAAAAAGCAATTGCCCAGTGCTGGGTGGGTCGAGCTTTGCAGCAACGGCGTCGCAAAACCATGTCTTAACTTATCGGAAGTTCCCCGTGTGAAGTGTAAACACAGGGGTTAACATATTCTCATCAAAAAGGCCCGCACGAAAATCCAGAAAAAAGGGAATTGGGCAATCCGCAAGGCTGAATCCATTATCAAGGAATGGCCCCAGTCTACCAGGAAGAAGGTGAAGATTTTGTGTAGGGTGGAGGGATCCAAAGAGAGGCGCGTGGTGGTTAACGATGCTGTTGCCCTCCGTCAGGGTAGAAGTGAGCTTAAAAAGGGCGGTCGACGCAGAATTCGAGCACTTGGTCATCAAATACGGTCTCCACGTGGCCGCCCATTCGAATTCAAACCATGTACTAGATTATGTGTGCCCATTACCAGGCAGGTGAGCGGCCCCAGCAAACAGTGCCCCTATCGTTGTCTTCGACGTCATGATCACGTTCTGCATAAATTGTTGCTCATAATATAAACCCGCAGGTCAAGGCATGTTCACCTTCCCGACGGCGGTCTGCCAAAATCCCGACCAGTGCCGTCGGATTTCAGCATGCATTTCTCCATGTTCATCGTGAACCTCGGCGGTTTTCTCAGACACGCAACTGAACTTCTCCACAGGCCTACTGTAGCAGACTTTCCTGATCTCGATGCAGGGACCGAAATTTCCTTGGACAAGGCTGCTTCTGAAATGGGGTTCTGAAAAGGTATAGTTGCATTTGTCGCGGCGATCGTCGTGATGAGAGAAATGTGGTGGCATCGTTTTGTTCTTCAAGGTGAGCGTTGTCAATGCTTTCGCTAACGCCGGCGATTCGCCTGAGTACGAGCGGTCTCGCCAAAACATACATACGAACTATGGTATTATCTTGCATTGTCTTTGGTACCGCCAACCATGCCCTGGAGAGGTGGGAACCATCACAGAGCTTGAGAGCGACTGGAAGCAGCACTGGCACCTGGCTCTTTGAATATTGATGGTAGGCGGCATGGATGTCCACTCCTTCTCTCTCTCCTGGAAAACGTATTCGCACAGCAACTCAAAAGAAAGGCGTGCGTTGGAACTGGCGCGTTCTCGGATGGGCACGCTTGAAAGACCAGCCGCCGACATGTTGAGAACACTTGCTTGACATGGTGTTGACGGACATCCCGTCAAGGATAAAAGGCTGTCGGCAAAGGTTGAAATCAACGTGCGGCGTTCGATACCTATCGCAAAAGCTCGCTGGAGTGGTAAAGATGCGGATTAGCAAAAGCTTTACGACTTATGAAACAATTCACCAATATGCCGCTCCGCTTAGCACGGAATGGGCGCGTCCTCAGGTCATTTGCCCAATCCTCTGAGCCCCAACCCTCAGTTCTAAGGAGTCTTAATAACTCCCTGAACCCAACCAAACTGCCAAATTAGGCGGGGACTCTCGCGCGTGAGTTTCCCGGAGCCAAGAAGGCCCAAAGACGGGCCAAGACGGCCCCAAGAAAACCCCGGAACGGACCAATAGGGCCCAGAGTTGCCGAACAATCGCTCCAAGACGCTCAACATGGCCCCAGATGGCCCAAGAGGTCCCCAAGACGCCCCAAGAAGCCTCCAAGGGGACCCCCAAGACGGCTCAACGAGGCCACACTCATTGGTTTCCACAGGTGGTTGTGAAGGTTTTTGGCGCTCTCCCCTTCTCGGCTCCCCTGCGCTCCCAGACTGCCCCCCGAGCTCCCAACATCGCCCCAAAACGATCCGAAAGGCCTCTGGAAAACCCAAAACGGCCAAACGGGACCCCAAGACGGCCCACAAGGCACCCAAGACGGCCGAAGAGGCGCAAATGACGGCTCCGAGAGGGGGCCGACATGGGGGACCCGAGCGGAGATTTCAAGCCCTCGGCCCCGAGGGGCCCCAGGAGGCCCCAAGACGCCCCCAAGAGGCCCCCCAATAACCCTCAAGAAGTTTTGTTTTCCCGCGTCCAAGGCCCAGAGCGGATCCCGCCGCAAGGCTCAGTCAGCGCTTTCGCGCCACTCACGGCAGCGCAATGCCAGACAATGTCCACTTCTTCCAAACACTGGCGCCAATACCCTCGCCGTGGAGGTAGTTTTCCACCGCGCCGCCGAGCCTGGGCTGGCCTGCCACGACGTAGCACTGCCGCTAATACTCCCCGTCGTAGAAGGCGCAATGCATGTGCCGCTTGTCCGCGACACTGCCCAGGGATAACTGGGGCGGACCCGAGCGGCTTGCCCTTCCGCGGATGCTTGCCCATCAGGATCCTGCCCCAATTTTCCCACTTGGCATCGCCCCTGCTGGAGATCCCTTTCTTCGCCGGTGGCCCTGGGCACGCGACTCCTAGCCCTGCTCGCCTCGTCGCCGATCGGGCACCGCGCGCGACGCGCGCGGCCCATTCGCCATCGCGATGCGCCCCCTCTGCCACCTCTCCGACAGCGGCGGCCGCGACAAAGACGGCGCTGATCCTGGCACGGCGCGTTCGACTCCATCGACCTGCTCTGCTGCTTGCGGCTACGAAAACGCAGGCTTTGATCCCGGCAACGCGCGTTCGACCGAGGTCAGAACGCCCCTGGCTGGAGGTGCCTGTCACGTATTAGCCACTTGATGTCCGCGTTCCCTCCCCTGAAACCCTCGGGGCCCAGACTCGTGGAGCCGCTCCCCCTTCCGCGGGTGGAGGCAGTAGTGGCCGCGCCAGCTTCCGGAAACACACGCCTCGCTGAGGCGCTGCCGCTGAAAATGTCGCTGCCGCGCTCGTTGAGCTGCCGGCCCGCGCATCTCGCGCCTCGAGCGAAGGTAGGCCCCCAAGCCCTGCGCTCCCCGAAGCCATTCTCCGCGGCGTCAGGGCGCGCGTCGCCCGGCACAGCTTCCCGCGCGCCCTGGGCGTCGCAGCTCGCATGCCGCGCCGCATGCACACTAGTAACTTGCCCCTCTGCCCGCCTCGAGCAGCGCGGGCGCGGCGCGCGGCGCCGGGACCCTGCCCCTCGCTCGGCCAGGCGGCCCGGGCGGCGCACCAGGCCACTCTCCCCTCATCCTCTGGCACCGCCAGCCGATGTTTTGCACTGCCCAGCGCGCCTACGCCGCCGCTTCCACCAGCGCCTGGTTATCGCCGAGATTGGCGTCGGCCTCTGACCCTTGCTCGGCAACCAGGTCCTCCGCCCCGTTCCCCTCTGCGACCTTAAGTCGTCGCCTTCCAGCTGCAGGATCGCCGACTTGGCGCGATGCGTTGTCGCGTGCATTGCACAATTGATGCCCAAGCATGCGCCGCCCATCTTGTGCCAGATCTTCTTCCGCAGCTCTGCGCGCGGCCGCTTCCAGCACTGGCGCCACCCCGCCCCTTCGGCCGGCCCATCAATGATGCCGTCGTGGCCGCGAAGACCCGACAGGGCGGCATCGCCGCTCCCGGCGCGTCGGGGAAGCCCTGCAACTCTGCGCGCGTATCCGTTCTATGTGCTGGGAGCGTGCGTGGCATAGGCTCCAGCAGCTGCGATCTGGGCGCTCCATCGTCGTCGGGCGACATCGCCGCCCATCCCGTCTGCGCCGGCACCGCGCGCCCTAGCGTCGGGCCGTCGCAGGCGACGCCTGCAGCGAGCAGGCGGTCGCCCTCTGCAAGATGTTGCGTTCGAACTGATCCCCATCCGCCGCCTGGAATCTCCAGTCCACCCACGCGCGCCAGTCCTCTCGTCCACAACAAGCTGTCCTCCTGCATCTCGGCCGCGCGCTGCCATCCAGCGCGGCCTCGACGACGCGCGTCTCGCAACTTCCCACGCTTGACGTACCCGCGACGCGGTGCCCCCACCGCTTCGCCGCATGCCGGGCAGATGTCCGTCGGCGCGGCGCTGCACTGACGTCGTTCGCGGCCAGGCCAAGCGTCGCGCAGCGCTACCTGTTTTCGGCCGCGTTCACGGGAAACCCCCAGCCTGCAACTGCGCCGCCGCAGGGTCAACATACTGCGCCAGCGCCGGGGCCATGTGCTCCTCTTGCTGCGCCCAGGACTTGCCACTGCCATGACTGCACGTTCAGCTCGAGCATCGCCGCGAAGTCCATCGGGCGAACCTCTTGCACATGCAACTTGCAACCCTGCCGCGCGGCGAAGGCGCGCCGCGCTGGCCGCGCCCAATCGGCTCTCTTGATCGACGCGATGAGCGCCCCCGCTCGCCACCTGACGAGCGACAAATTTAGCTTCGCCCCCGCGTGCTGCGGCTGCCGCTTCCACGCTTGCGCCAGCATCTGCTCCGCGTCCAAACCCTTCGCCTGGCCCACCGTAGTCTCCCGCGCCGCTCTCGCCAACTTCGGGGCTAGCGCCTCAGCGACGACGCAGGCAGGGCCCCCTTCGCCGCCGCCAACTGCAAACGCAAGCTGCCCCCCCCCCCCCCCCCTCGCACCCGGCAAGGATTGACCATTGTTACATCCACGTAGCACCGACCGCGTGAGCCTGCGCCAGCAAACTGAGCCCATGCGTCCTTTCATCTTGCGACCTCCGCTTCTCAGGTTCACCAGGCGCCCGGTTCGCTCCTGCATTTTAGCGGGCTGCGTGCCCCTTTTTGCTCTTCGCCGAGGTCCCGGAGGCGATCCTGCCCACCCCCAAACATGGGCACGCTCGAACTATTGGTAGACCCCCCTTCGCCATTGACACGCGCGCCGCGCGGCGCTATCAGGTCGCACTCGCCCCGTGCAACCCAGCTGAGAAGGCCAGGCCCAGCCTGTCAAATGCCTGCATACTACGGTCCACGAAATACCCGAAACGCCCCAGTAAACCCCGCTGCGCCCCTGAAAGTCGCGCGCGCAAGTCGTCCACGCACATGCCTCAGGGAGCCCGAGAATACTGCGCCACCAAGCCGTCGACCGCGGATTGAATGACCATCTCAAGATTATCCTCAGAACTGACTGCCTGTCATGAGCGCGCCCCGTCTGCGTCTCCTCCGACGCCGTCTCTCCGACTACCAGTCTCCTCGCAGAGCGAAGCAGGACCGCGCGACTGCCAGCGCTCGCGCGTCGAAGGTCACCTGCTCACCTGCTTCCCACAGAATGCGCAAGCTCACCTGCTCGAGCGCCTCGAACAAAAATTAAGATAGCCGCGATGGTGGCCATCGTGTCTGGGTCGACGCCTCCCTGATCACCAGCTTCGCGCGTCAACGATACATCTCATGCAACGCCCTCTGCTGCTCGACCATGCGATGCGCGGCCCCGGTTCTCCCTCGCCCACTGCACTAGGCACTGTCGGTCAATGATTTCCCGCGCTCCAACCGGCGTCGGCCGCAGCCCGATCGCTCTGTCCACGGTGAAGGTCCTGGAATTCGGCGAGAAGAGCACCGCTGCCATTGCGACGGCCGCGTGAGCGTCTTCTCTAGCCCGCGCAAGATTTCCAAGAGCGTCTGATGCGCAGCATCCGGAGCTCCTTGCACTAAGGATGGGCGCCACCGACCCAGTCCGACCAACTCCCGTCTTCCGCTTGGCAGACCTGGCCGCCGCCTTGACTTCGCTCGCGCAATCGCCGGCGAAGTCGGGGAGCTCGCCCCGCTCGCCCGTCCCCCGCGGCCTGCGTTGCTGCAGCCCCACTTCGTCCACTGACCGCGCCTTGCCCCGCTCACCCACTGCAATCGGCGCCGTCTGCGGGGGGGCTGCAGATGCCGACGCCGAACTCGCCCGTCTCGGCCCCCAGGCCACCGCCGGCTTGCCGAGCTTGCGCAGGCCCCCCGCGGCGCCCGTCGCCGCCGCCTCCAGCTCGAAAGCCCAAGCCTTTGGCCTGCCCCTGATCAGCTCCTGGTCGCGCTACTTTGACTTCGCCGCCGCCTAGTCGACCTACTCCTGCAGCGCTGCCTGCTCTGCCTCGGACCTCCACTTTTACTCTGCTATTATGCGATGCCGAGTCTACCATGCGCCGCGGTCGCGGCTGGCCAACTCCTTCACCTTGCCGTCGGGCGCCCTGAACAACCGCTCCAAAACCACGATCGTAGAGCCTGCCCGCGTCGCTCGGCACGCGCCTTCCGCCACCTCTGGCGCCGCCACGATGGCTTTCCCGAGCTTAACAATCAACCCCCCCGACCTCGCCGGTGCCGCATGGAGCCGCCACCGATGGCCCGCGGCACCTCGGGGCTCTCCAGGTGCCAACTGTCTCAGTCTAAGCGGGATATTTCTAAACGGATATGCCCTCTGCCGTCCACGCGCGCACCGACGGCAACGCCGCGCCGTGCCCAACTGCCAAACGCAGCTGTCGCACGCCCAGCACTGCCTATCGGCGATGCGCCCTGCAACGTCTGGTCACGCGCGCAGGTAATGCCTATGCCCGCGTGGCCGCCGCCGCGACCCCCGCCGACGCACTGAACTCTCCGCGCTGCCCAGCCCATCCGAGACACCGCCTGCGCCCCCCCCCCCCCCCCCCGCCTAGAAGCCAGCGACAAGCATGCCCTGCGTGACCCCCGCGCACTTGTCTGTCAAAATGCGGTTGTCCTGCTCCGCGCGCACGCGCTTTGCCCCTCCTCTGCGATCGTTTCTCCCGGTCTCTGCGATGGTGCCCCAACTCGATCCGCGCGGTTGTCATTTACCGGAACTGTCGCCCCGCTTTGATTGGCTGCCCCCGCCGCTGCCTCGGTTCTGCCCCCCCCCCCCCCGCCAGCTGCCCGCGCAGCTCGCGCCGCCGCGCCTGCCTGGCCCCAGAGGCCTGCGCCAGGGGGCATCATGCCACGAATCACTGCATGTCTTCTGCGCCCATCGCCCATTGCATTCCCACCGCTTCCTGACTGCTCACCTTCGGCACCTGGATTAAGAAGACAAGGAGCAGGCTGAGCGCACTGAGCCTCGGCCTTCCCATGGTAGCCCGATGGGCCGCCGCCTCCTTTGCGATGTTCTCGGCGGCGGCGAGCCCCCCGACGAGGCCCCGCCCCCCCGCGGGCCCCGCCTTCCTGGGCAAGGCGAAGAAGCCCGAAGGAATCCGAGGGCTCCCCGACCCTAGCGGCTGCGACTGTGGATTCTTTAGCGATCGCGAGGAGGAGGAGGAGGAGGAGGAAGAGGAGGAGGAGGAGGAGGAGGAGGAGGAGGAGGAGGGGGGGGGGGGGGGAGGAGGGGGAGGAGGAGGAGGAGGAGGAGGAGGAGGAGGAGGAGGAGGAGGAGGAGGAGGAGGAGGAGGAGGAGGAGGAGGAGGAGGAGGAGGAGGAGGGTGAGGAGACGGGGGGGGAGGAGGAGGTCATGAACACATGAACTCTTGGCGCTCCGCGCGGATTGCTCGGCTCTGCGCTGGCGCCCCCCCGGCCAATTGGCGAGGCCCCCCTCGGCGGTTGCGCGGGCGGCCCCGGGCCTGCTAACGCGCTCCCCCGCCGACCCAGCATCCTCGCTCCTCCTCCTCCTCCTCCTCCTCCTCCTCCTCCCTCCTCCCTCCTCCTCCTCCTCCTCCCTCCTCCTCCTCCTCCTCCTCCTCTCCTCCTCTTCCGCATCCTCCTCGCACTTCTGCCCGCTCGCGGTGGCGGCCAGCAGATGGACTAAGTGGGGCTTCGCATGCTCGTCCTCCTCCTCCTCCTCCTCCTCCTCCTCCTCGTCCTCCTCCTCCTCCTCCTCGTCCTCCTCGTCCTCCTCGTCCTCCTCGTCCTCGTCCTCCTCGTCCTCCTCCTCCTCCGACGTCCTTCGCGCCCTGGTGCTTCTGCTTTGCAGCCCCGCGCTCTGGTGGCTCGCTGCCGAAGACCTGCTTGGTCTACTCCGCGTGCCCCCGCAATGCCCCGAGCTCGATGATCGGGCTCTCCTCGGCGCGGGACTCGCGCGTTGCCCTCGATGGTCTTGCTGCGCTTGCATGCCTCCGCGAGCTCCTCCTGGAGCTGCAATGCTTTGGCGGGGCCGACCGCGGCGCCCTCCCCAGTGGCTGGCCCCCCCCGCAACCCCTGCGCTCGGTCCTCCTTCCGAAGATATCGGGCACTCCGCGCGCGCAGTTGCGCGCCCCCGCCCCCGCTCGGCGGCAGCGCCGAGGCCCGCGTCGCCCACGAGCGGCCCCCGCGCGCGAGGGAAGCGCCCCGCCCCAGGGTGCAGACGCCCATACATGCCGCGGGGCAGCGGCATTCGACTTGGCCCCGGGGCACGCACTGCAAACCCCGGATCAAACATCTCGAGCCACAGCGGCCACGGAGAGGCCCCCAAGGGGCCCCCCAGGGGCCCCCAAGAGGCCTCATAACTGCCACCAGGAGGCACCCCAAAGCGCCCCGATGAGACCCCAAGAAGCACCGTTGAGAACTCTGACCCGCAACCCGCGCACGGTGACGGAATGGACCCTTTGGAGCGGCATGTTTGCTGGACGCGGCCCAGATGAGGCCGCCAACAGGTTCGCCAAGACGGTTCTCGACCAGGCCATGGAGCAGATCTCAATGACGCATGAGACGTTTTGTATATTTCCCCATCTCATTGAAGCTACAGCTCGTTGAAGCTACAGCTCGTGCGTCTGCGCTCCTGAGTAAGATCGCGCTGCCCGCCCCATGTTCGCAAGGGCTTTGGGAGGAACAAGATACATACGTGCGCCGCGTGAGGCGCAAGATTTTGGCGTTGACCTCATCGCCCAAACGGTGATGGGCATTCTGCAAATGCTTGATGTTACGACCTGGTCAGGGGTCTTCCATACCTCCGCGATTTGGCCCGAATAGGTCACGACAGCGTTTGGCAAAGCCAAACTATGTCGCGCAAGTTCTTCGTTGAAGAATGCGGTTGCCAGAGCTGGTTGCAAATGAGTATTCGGCGATACCCGGCCCACGTAGTCAGGGGACGTCTGGCTTTCTTCCAGTACGTGCTAGGAGGGCTTCGAGACAAGTATGAAACTGGCCCAAGACGGTGTGCCAGCGAAGATCTTGAACCGGTGTTGCAGGCCGCTGCCCATCCCCCTTGCGGTGCTTAGTCGGGTTTTCTTCTCGTCTGGAGCTCGGTCATCTGAGTGGAAAGTCGCAGCGCCAAGTCCAAGGCAGCGAATTACAGAAGAATGCATGCGGCATCCAACATCCTCGAAGTAGTCCGACGCATGCTCGCCCGAGGTCACTAGCTCGTACAATCACAGGCACAGCCGTTGTAGGGACGCCCTCGCCTCCAATGGATCTGGGCCCTGGGCACTGGCCAGCGAATTGCCATCTATGGCTCGGACGCGTCAGCCGCTTTCTCGACCGCGTCAACGCCAGACGGCTGGTAGAACAATGGCAAACACGCGGGGTAGTCCAGGTCCTCTTGGAGGTCCTGGTTGCCAGAGTCTGCGTGGATGGGACGTTTGCCATGGACCCTGAGATTCACAACGTTTATCAAGGGACAGAGCTTGCCCTCCCGTTTTGGAACATACACTATTTAGATCTCGCGTAGCAATCAATACCATCGGTTTCGTTAAGCCCGCTTTCGCTGATGACTTCAACTACTGGCGAACATTTCCAGGAATGTGTGACACTGCTGGCATTGACAACGATTATGCGGCATACCAGGCTGCTCTCCACAAGTGAGGCGGCTAGCCATCTTCGAGCCGGGCAAGGAGAGATCCTACATTCTGGACGCCGTCTCGCCAGACGGCGAATCTTTCAAGTTGCTCGGGGTGCTCTTTGACACCACATTGTCTGTGCATCAAGCTATGTCCATCTTCGTTACCGAGGACACGTGGAGGCTCCAGGCGCTACTTCGAACAAAACGGTTTTACTCGACTGCTGAATTAGTTCGTCTGTATGAGAACCACGCTTTACCGTACCTTGCCTGGCGTGAGGGTCCGTGCAAGGTCAATGAAGGAATTCCAGCGTTCGCTTCAGCTCCTGGCCAAGGACGCTGCGTTGTCTTGCAGCCCTCAGTGGCACAACATGTTTCGCCGACGGTGACGCCACCGATGGAATTTGTTGTAACATCGACGGTCTGTCGCAGAAGAAGCAGCAATAGCATCAGCATCCTCATAATGATCGTCATGCTGCTGATGATAATGATCATCCTCCTCCTCCTCCTCCTCATCATCATCAGCATCATCATCGGCATCATCATCATACTTATCAGCATCGTCAGCAGCATCAGCAGCATCATCAGCATCATCATCAGCAGCATCAGCATCATCATCATCAACATCAGCAGCATCATCGTCATCATCATCAGCATCATCATGTTCCTCATCATCCTCATCCTCATCATCCTCGTCATCCTCATCGTCATTATCACCATCCTCATCATCATCATCATCATCATCATCATCATCATCATCATGATCATCATCATCATCATCATCATCATCATCATCATCATCATCATACTCTTCATGCTAATCTAATCGTCCTCCTCCTTCTCACCCTCATCATCATCATCATCGTTGTCAGAATCACCATCATTATCATCACCACCACCATCAGCAGCGTCATCATTATCGCCCAATACGCCTCCTCCACATTCGCCTCCTCATTCCCATGAAGCTCAAAGCAGCTTGAATGTCCAATCACATAGACACTTGGGAGCTCTGCTGCACGTTGCTTCACAATACGCTCCATCACTGACTGCCTCCATCACTTGCCGGGTACAAGCCTGTCAACACGCCAAGACTTGCAACACGGAGCTGGCAATAAAACAAAATCATACACTCTCGGTGAAGCATACATCCTGCCACAAAGAACAACCTTGCGGGGGGTCACGACGCTCGTGGCCTTACCACTTTGCGCCATCCCGAGACCACGGGTGTCCAACGTTGCGTCGTATGCCCCCGAGTGGCATCCACCAGTCAGCTGGCAGCAAAGTTCGCGATTCTGACCGCACCATGGGCGCATCTTGCATAGTGGGAGGAGGAGGAGGAGGAGGCGGAGGAGGAGGAGGAGGACGAGGAGGAGGAGGAGGAGGGGGACGACGACGACGACGACGCCGACGTCGTCGTCGTCTTCGTCTTCGTCGTCGTCGTCGTCGGCGTCGTCGTGTTCGTCGTCACCGTCACGGCGCCAGCGGCGGTGCTGGCGGTACCAGCGGAGGGGGCACACGAGGAGCGGCAGCAGCAGCAGCAGCATCAGAGGACGGAGAGTCAGGAACAGGCCGATGTCGATCAGGAGCGACGAGCCGATCAATGGTCCTGACTCTCTGGCGATCCTGACGAGCAGACAGCGACGCCCGGCACCTGTGTCGACCAGGAGCGACGGCGACACGGCAACGGCTGGAGAGAGCCAGGCGCGCGCGAACATGAATCGTGCGAGGCGGGAGTTACTCATATCCTCATATCCACCGCCTGGGAACCGACGTCCTGGTGCCCCAGCGGGCGATGGATATGGAGATGGGGGGAGATGGATATCGATATATATATATATATATATATAGATATATATATATATACATATATATATATATATATGTCGGCCCCCCAAGGGCCCGAATGTGTCCACATCCACCGCCTGCCGAGGCTCCGAAAACCGACCCTCCAGGCGGTGGTCATGCATGAATTCCCGCCTCGGATCAATCGGGGATCCGCGGCTCTGGCGCGGGGCCCGTCGCTAAGCCACGCGCCCCGATGCATGCCCCCGCCCCCTCCGGTCCCCCGCTCGGCCTCTCGGCCGCGCTGCAGGCGCTC
>CAUYUJ010016910.1:226669-254169 GCA_963575745.1 Prorocentrum cordatum
TGGGATACCCACGTCGGCAACAAGGAGACAAAAAAGGCAATATATCGAGAGCCCATGGTGCAAGGAAGCGTTATATGGGGCAGCTCGGGATTTGAACATACATCGAAGATCATGAACGCGTTCGCAGCATACACCCAGCGAGACCCCGATTGGGGGTACTGCTGTTACTGAGCTCATGCATGTGCCATGGAACGTGTCGAGGTAGCGTGACGCAGCACAGCATATCATAACCTGGCATAGCATAGCATGGCTGAACATTGCATAGCACGACATAGCATGTAATATAATTGCCTTGCTTGGCGTTGATGGCGGATGATGAGGAGCTGAATTGAGTTGGGTACAACCACGTGAGGTCCTCAACGAACATCCTGGCAGCTGAAAGCGACATGCTCCAGAAGGCATTCCACCAACCTGTCCACCATTTGCTGCTTGTACGGGCGGTGTGCTGAAAGGAAAGTCGCGAGCGGGAGACAATATCTGGAAACGCTCGCAATGGCCAAATATGTTCAGGAGGAGGAGGAGGAGAAGAGTGGAGGGGAGAAGGAAGATTGGGAGCGGGGAAGGAGGGAGGAGGTGGGGGAAATATGGGGAGGAGAAGAAGGGCTTGGAAGGGGGAGGACAACGGATAATCCAAACCGCTCTTAGAGGAAGAGGAGGAGCGGAAGGAGCGGAAGGAGGACTGGGAGCAGGCGGGGATACACGGCCCCCATGAGGATAATGCGGATGATCGAGAGCAGAATGAGGACTCCATGAGGACCAGGTGATGTGAGGTAGAGGGCGAAGACAAAAAGGAACTGGAAGAAGAGAATTGACCATGGTTGGTTCGACGCCCCTGGCTCCTATGCACGCGCTCCAAACGCATCTGATGAAATAGCTGAACAACATCCGCCCATCGCTTACCGCGCCTGCACAAGCGGGGCCATGGCCACAGCGAGCAGGCGAGTAGCGCAGTGAAGAAGGTGAGGAGGACGAGGAGGAGGAGCAAGGGCCAAGGCGATGACAGGAAAAGAAAAGGCGGCGGCACCAGGAATGGGGACGGGGAAAGGAAAAAGAACGAAACGAGGAACGCAACGGGCAAGAGGGGTGACAAGGAAAACACGGAATTGGAGTACAGGGGGAAATGTAAGGGGACTTGAAAAGGAAAGCAGTCCTCCCACTCCTCCACCTCCTCCTCTTCCTTCCCTTTGTTCTCGATGTCCTTCACCCCCACCCCCTCATCCTCTTCCAGCGCATCCTCCGTCCGATACATTCCTTTACGTCGCACACTTGAATATCAAAAGCTTCCGACAAGAATATGAACAGAGGGCCGTAGGGCCGAGATGCCAAGATGCGGCTCTCGCTGTAGCGCCACGCGCGTTCGCTTCAACACGGCCAGCAAGTACGCACATAGGGCGTATCAAAATGCGTCTGCTGGAAGCTACCCCCCCCTTCCCCCCTTTGGTTTCAAAGGGGGGGGTGCTTAGCAGCCCCCCCCCTCCCCCCCCGTTCGGCACCCGGGAAGCTACCCCTCCTCCTCCCGTTACGAAAAGGGAGGGGAGCTTAGCTACCCCTCCTCCTTTGACCCCTCTGCCGGGAGCCCCCCCCCACTTCCCTCCATGTTCTCCCTCCTGCCTGAAGCTACCCTCCCCTCCCCCCTTTCCACAAAAGGGGAGGGGCGGCTTAGCCACCACCACCCTCCCTTGAACTCCCCCTGCTGGAAGATCCTCCCCCGTCGCCGTCGTCGTTGCCGTCGCCGTCGCTCGACGTCTTCGTACGACGCCGTCGTCGTCCTCGTCGTCGTCGTCGCCGCCGTCGCCGTCATTGTCGCCGTCTTTGTATGACCTCGTCGTGGTCGTCACGACGAGGACGAGGCCATACGAAGATGGCGACGGACGACGGACGACGCACGACCGACGACCGACGACGACGACGACGACGACGACGACCCAGGGTCAGAGAAAACGAGACCACGACCCAGGGTCCGAGAAAACGAGACCACGACCCTGGGGCCGAGAACACGAGAAAACGAGAACACGAACCAGGGTCCGAGAAAACGAGACCGAGACCCAGGAGCCGAAAACACGAGAAAACAAGAAAACGAACCAGGGGCCGAGAAAGCGAGAAAACGATACAAGGAATCAGGGCCCCCAAAAAATAGACTACGAACCAGGGGCCGAACAAAACAAGACAACAAGAAAACGAACCAGTGGTCGACGTTATTGTTCAATGTGTTCTCTAGCGCTGCGGTGCGCACCTGTCTGCAGGGATTCAGCCATTTTGCCATAACCCCAGAAGCGAGGGGGAGGGGGGGTAGCTTCGGAAGCCTCCCCCCTCTTTGCAAAGGAGGGTAGAGGGGGGATAGCTTGAAGCCGCCCCCCCCCGTGTCCAGACCAAAAACAGGAAGGGGGGGGTAGCTTCCGAAGCCCCCCCCCCCTCCCCTTTGAAAGGGAAGCCCGGGCTTACACTCTGCTCCAGAAGAAGGGAGGGAAGGGGGGGATAGCTTGTAAGCCCCCCCCCTTAGCCAGGGCCTCCTTAGCTAGGAAAAACGTACAGAAGGGAGGGGGGTAGCTTTGGAAGCTCCCTCCCCCCCTCTTTTGGATGGGAGGGGGGTGGGGGGTAGCTTGAAACTGGCCCCCCCTTTCCTTATTCCCGGCGCCGCGGGCGCGCTCTTTCCTCTGTGTGTCTCTCTCTCTCTCTCTCTTTCTCTCTTTCTATCTCTCTCTCTCTCTCTCTCTTTCTCCTTCTCTCCTACGAACGCAACAAGTGCCTGAGAGCACCGCAACTTTCCCGCGACAACCGCCCCTATACAGATCCCTATGCGGATCCCTACGAGGATCCCTCTAGGGATCCCTATGCGCATCCCTATGCGGGTCTCTATATGCGGATGCCTATGCGGATCCCTATGCGGATCCCTATGCGAATGCCTATGCGGATCCCTATGCGGATGCCTATGCGAATTGCCATGCGGATCCCTATGCGGATCTCTATGAGGATCCCCACGCGGATCCCTATGCGGATCCCTAAGCAGATCCCACTGCGGATCTCTGTAAGGATCACTGGGAATCCCAATGCGGATCCCTATGCGGATCCCGATGGATCTCTCCATGCGATCCCCATGCGGATCCCTATGCGGATTTCTATGCGGATGCCTTTGCGCATCCCTATTCGGGTCCCGATGCGGATCCCTATGCGCACGGCGGCAGTGCTGGGGCGCACTGGGGGCCGGAGCGTTACGTTATGGGGGGGCGGGGGGGCCATAACGCGCGGTATGGCCCAAACAAAAGAAAACACGCAACTTCGAATAAGTTCGGCGTTCTTTCTCCAGCTCAGGCCCGAGATAATCAAAGAGGGGCCTCACATTTCCAAGCCTTCAAGGCGACCCAACAAACCCAAGACGCCGCAAGAGGACTCCAAAAGCGGCTGCAAAGGAGCCCCAAAAAGCAGGCATCTGTAATGTTCCGTGAGTGTTTTAACTGATGTTAGCATCTCGTTGGTTTGGGCTTCCGACGCCCCAAGACGGCCCAATAGCACCCCAAGATCACCCCAAGACGGTGCAAGAGACCCCCAAGAGGGCTCCACAATGGCCCAGAGCCCCAAGACGGCCCCAGAGGCCCCAAGACGGCCCAGGAGGGCGCCAAGACGTCCCCACGAGGGGCTCAAGAGAGAGAGAACCCGAATTGACATTTCGAGCCCTCCGCCCCTGAAGGACCCCCGAGACCGCCAGCAGGCGCCCAAGAAGGACCTAAGAGGCCCCAAGGGACCCCCAAGAGGCCCAAAATAGACCCGAGAGGCCCCCAAGAGGCCCCGAGAGGCTGGGAGAGGAGGAAACAATGCGACGCCAAACAGTGTGTCGTGTGAGTGCCTGGCGGGCATGGCAAGTCCTCGGAACAGGACATCATGAAGAGCTCCAAGTGAGAGACTTTCAAAGCGCGCCCTTGCCACTCCAGCTTCTCAGAAATGGATTGGCCAGAAAAGATAATAGCGAGCTCCACCGCGAGACCCGAATGATGATCGACTGTTTTCCCGCGAAGACGGCGGAGGAGAGGGCGCGGGGGGGGACAGGGAGAAGCCTGGCCATCCGCTCCTTCAGAGACACGGGGGCCATTCGGCGGCCATGAATTCTTCGGAAAGAAGCCAGGGCTCCGGAGGCGGCGCGCAGAAGAGGGTGGCGCAAGGTGAGGGGCCTTCTGAAGAAGGCAAGATGCGACCTGCTTGGCTTGGAAGGCCTCGAAGGGCTCTGGGAATCCTTACTCAGATGCGAAACCAGGACCAGGACAAGTCGGGGATCTCTCTAGGGCTCCCAACTTCGCGCTTCGCGCTCCGCGAAGCGCGAAGCGCGAATAACTTCGCGCTCTCGCGCCGCCCCCCCAAACGGAGAAAAGGAGGACGAGGAGGAGGGGGAGGAGAAACGAGGACCGCGAAGCGCGAAGCGCGAATAACTTCGCGCCCTCGAGGGAGCCCTTGCTGGCGGTTCTGGAGGAGTGTCGGGCGCCGCGGCCGTTCCACAGCGCTCCAGAACGCTCTGAGAGAGCTCCGGAAGACTCTGGAACGACTTCTCCCGGCGCTGGCCATCCAAGAAATCTGCGCGGGCCTCCAGAAGTCTAGGTTTAAGGCGTTTCTTTGTTCCCCTCGCCGAGATGCTCTTCCCTCGTGCACGCCTCTTGGGGCCTCCCGTTGGGGGCCAGCGTCGCCGTGGCTGGGTTCGCCTGGGAGCCCGAGGCAGAACGCAGCCCCCGCGCAGTCCCCAACGGCGGCCGGCGAGAGGGATGTGAAGAGGTCACCTGGCCTCTCCGAAGGCGTCACCTCGGGCCAGACCCTCCCGCGGCGCTCCACCGAGTCCGTGGTGCACGCGGGCGACGCAGGGGCTCCCGAGCGAGCCTCTGCGCGAGCCCTGCCGTGGCATTATCCGCGGCGTCTTCCCGCGCCTCTAGCTCACGTCGGGGGCCGGGCGGCTGGGCTGGACGTGGCACCTGGTCGGGGGCTGCGAGAAGTGTCCCTGGCCCGAGGTGCCCTCGGGCTCTCCAGAGAGGCCCCCACTGGCCTCCAGAGCACCCCGTCGCGAGGCCCAGGGGGCCCCCGGGGGCTCCAGAGTAGAGCGCAGCGCTGGGGGGGATACCTGGGGCCGGAGACACCTTGAGCAGCCCACGGCCTGGGGGCCTCGACCGCGGCGAGCAGGGTGTCCAGGGCATCGAGGGCGGCGAGGCCCAGCGACGGCAGGAGGGCGCCCTGCCCGTCGTCCGCCGCCGCCGCCAAGGCGACCGCGCCCGGGGGCGGCAGCGGCCCGCGGGGCGCCGGGCCGCGGGCGCAGCCGCGGCAGAGGTCCGCACAGCACGCGGAGCAGTGCCACCTGAGCGAGGAAAGCCAAGGGCGTCCTCGCACGGTGACGCGGCGGCCTCGCGCGGCGGCTCACGCGGGCCGCTGGCGCGGCACGCTGACGCGCGACCTGACGCGGGCAGCGAGCGCGTTCCCCGACCCGCAAAGCAGCTGCTCGCAGATGGGCTGGATCCGCCGCGGGGGATCTACGAAAAATCTCATCGAAGCGAACATCTGTGTTTCGGATGTTTGCGAGTAGGCACTTTGCGAATAGAACGCGCTTGGTGATGCGTGCGGATGTCCGCGCAATCGACCCCGCCCTTCTGCGTCGCGCACCTGTAGGCCCCGTCGCGGGCCCCCGAAGACCCGCACTCGGCGAAGTTGTCGCAGTGCCAGCCCTGGTGGTACGGCCCGTCGCGGCGGCAGCTCCATGCCATGCGGCCACCGCATTCGGAGCACGGAGGCTGCGGCCGCTCACGCTGCGTAGCCTCCGAAGGCGTGTGCGCAGACGTCCAGAAGTCAGGATCCGCGTCCCGCGGCGGCGCCGCCGCGGGCCGCTGCGGCGGCTCCGATGCGAGGAAGCTCGTGGGGCGGGGCAGAGGTTGTGGGATCTCTGGCTTCTCTTCACGCCGCGAGAGGATCTCGACGAGGTTCGCGCCGCAATTGAATTCGCGACATACCTCGGCATTGGTCGCCGCGTGCGAGCCGCACTGAACATCAATGCCAGGGGCGGTTGCATGGATGGGCACGCCATCGCGGCGATCGGAATCTGCGTCAAATGATTTATTGACTGACTTCTCACCCTTCCGTGGGCACAGCATGCAGATGGAGACGCCGACGCCGACGCACCCAGCAGTGCACCCGCAAACGGCAACTGCAAGCAAGACCGCATCTCTGATCGAAGCCGATGTCGACACGCTCCAGATTGGTGTGGCAGTGACGGTGGCGGTAGAGGCTGATGTAGCAGAGACGGTAGCAATAGAGGCTGATGTTGTAGTTATGGTGGCAGAAGAGCTTGTGCTAGTGCGTGTCGACGTGCGACTAACAGTCGCAGAGGTATCCGTGGCGGTGGTTGTTGCCGTGTCTGAGCTGCTAGAAAAAGTTAGAGTGTGTGGGGTGCTGGTTGATGTCGTGACCGTCTGAGTGGCTGTACTACTCATACTCAAGGTTCTTGTCGAGCAACTGTCGCAGCACTGCCAGAGATACGACACGTCGGCGCCGCAGTCGATGAGGGCGCACCACCACGGCTCTGCGCACTGCCACGACGAGAAGTCCCCCGCGGCAGGCGCCGTGGACGCCGTCCAGCCCGTCCAGCTGGTGGCAGCGGTCCCGCCTGTCGTGGCAACGGCTGGCCCGCAGGAGCACGGGCACAGGTCCGGCGCGCCCTCCTGCGAGAAACTCTCCCTCCCGTCCGTCCCCGCCCTGCCCCCCCTCCGTAAGGGCCGACCCTCTGGAGCAGTCGAAAACCATCCGCCACCGCGCTTGCAGCGGCAAGCGTGCGTCGATCCCTGGGTCCACCACCGTGCCCTGAGGCACGAATTGGAGTGTCCTCAGATCCCTTAAAGAGCCCTCTGTCCTGAAACCAAAGGGTCCTTTGAGGAACCCACATCCCGGAGCACCAGGCGCTTCCAGGCACTCCTGAGTCTTCTCGCACGGCCCAAGAAGTCCCAAAGAGGTCTTCAAGACGGCCCAAGAGGCTCCCAAGACGGATCACGAGGGCTCCAATAGGGACCCAATAGGGGCCCCAGAGGGGGAGAACGAACGGACATTTCGAGCCCTCTGCCCCGAAACGAAATCAGAGACATCAGGCCCTCAAGACGCCCCCTAGAAGCTCGAGGGGGCCCCCCAAAGGCCCAAATCAGTAGAGCGACGGCCCCTGGGTGCTATCCGAGCCCAGCCAATCAGCCGATCGGCTGCTCGGCAGCTGATCGGCTGATCGGCTGTTCGGCATTCTCGACCGCTGATCGGCACGTAGGCCGGTCGGCCGATGATCCCAAGACGCCCAAGAGGCCCTAGATGGCCCAAGAGGGCCCCAAGATGGGGAACTCGAATTGAGATTTCAAGGCCTGCGCCCCCAGGGGGGGACCCGAGACCGCCAAGAGGTCCTCAAGAGGCGCCCACGGGGACCCAAGGTGCTCTCAAGAGGCTTCGAAAAAGCCCCAGGAGGCCCCCAATCGGCCGACTCAGACCCAATCGAGGCACAGTGGCAGCATGGGCCAGAGGCCAGTAGACCTGCTTGGCACGGGGACGGAAAGCGCACTTGCTTTCAGAGCGCACGAGATCGCTGGCTCGTCCGCTCTTACACCTCTTATTGACTCCCTTCCCCTCGCTCTTGTCCTATCTCAGCCTCGGAGGGTCGCGGAGCTTTCTTTGAGCGCGTTTCTTGTTTTGGAGGGGGCGGTCAGGTCGCGTTGCGTTTTCCGCGTTTGGGCTGCCAGCTTTCCAGAACTCCGCATTTTCCTTGCGTGGACCGCTCGTTGTCCACGCGTTGCCGCCCGTCCCTGTGCCCTGGCGTCAAGAACTTATTACGCCGCAGTTCTCTGTTGGGAGCTTTGGTCTTATGAGCTCGATTACATCACCGCTCGCTCTTGGGAGCCGCGGTGGTAAGAGCCTTTGGGAGTATTATGGGCCTCTTGGGGGGCTCTTGGGGAGCCTCTTGGGTGCCTCTCGGGGACCTTTTGGGGCTTTTCGAGGGCCTCTTGGGGCCTCCTGGGAGCTTCTGGGCTGCGGGGGTGAAAGGACTAGGCTGCCTTCGGCCGTCTTTGGGCTCTCTTGGGGGCCTTTTGGGGCCTTCTGGGGGCCGTCCTGGCGCCGTCTTGGGCCGTCTTGGCGCCTCTTGGGCCGTCTTGGCGCCCTCTTGGGCCGTTTTAGGGCCCTCTTGGGGGCCTCTTGGGCCTTCTTGGGGCGCTCTTGGGGGTCTCTTGGACAGTCTTGGACGCCTCTTGGCCCGTCTTGGCGCCCTCTTGGGCTATTTTGGGGGCCTCTTGGAAACATCTTGGGCCGTCTTGGGGCGGTCTTGGGGGCCTCTTGGACCGTCTTCAACGCCATGAAAGGCGAAAAGCCGTATATGCTAGAAATGCACGTTTTCCTCTAGAAAATCAATGATGTTGGCCTCTTGGGGCCCTCTTGGGACGCCTCGTGGGCGCCTCCTGGGGCGTCGTGGAGGCCTCTTGGGACGTCTTGGGGCCGCCTTGGGCGGTCTTGGGCTCTCTTGGAGCGCTCTTGGGCCGTCTTGGGCGCTTCTTGGGCCGCTTTGGTCTTATGAGCTCGATTACATCACCGCTCGCTCTTGGGAGCCGCGGTGCTAAGAGTCTTTGGGAGAATTATGGGCCTCTTGGGGGGCTCTTGGGGAGCCTCGTGGGTGCCTCTTGGGGACCTTTTGGGGCTTCTCGGTGGCCTCTTGGGGCCTCCTGGGAGCTTCTGGGCTGCGGGGGTGAAAGGATTAGACTGCCTTCGGCCGTCTTTGGGCTCTCTTGGGGGCCTCTTGGGGCCTTCTTGGGGCCGTCCTGGGGCCGTCTTGGGCCGTCTTGGCGCCTCTTGGGCCGTCTTGGCGCCCTCTTGGGCCGTTTTGGGGCCCTCTTGGGCCTTCTTGGGGCGCTATTAGGGGCCTCTTGGACAGTCTTGGACGCCTCTTGGCCCGTCTTGGCGCCCTCGTGGGCTATTTTGGGGGCCTCTTGGAAACATCTTGGGCCGTCTTGGGGCGGTCTTGGGGGCCTCTTGGACCGTCTTCAACGCCATGAAAGGCGAAAAGCCGTATATGCTAGAAATGCACGTTTTCCTCTAGAAAATCAATGATGTTGGCCTCTTGGGGCCCTCTTGGGACGCCTCGTGGGCGCCTCCTGGGGCGTCGCGGAGGCCTCTTGGGACGTCTTGGAGCCGCCTTGGACGGTCTTGGGCTCTCTTGGAGCGCTCTTGGGCCGTCTTGGGCGTTTCTTGGGCCGTCTTGGGCCGTTTTGGGCGCCGTCTTAGACGGCTCAAGAAGCGCCCAAGAAGCGTTTTCCGATGATGTCTCGAGCGAAACGCTGTTGTTAAGCCCCAAAGGCCGTCCTACCCGATAAAAAACGAGGCGGGAGGGCAATTCGATCCGGGTCTGGCGATGCCACCCACCTCGAACTCACCCAAGTCCAGTTTCTTCCGGCTAACGGACCGCACGCTAACGCGCGCCCTCCGTCATCCGCCGACCCCTGTTGGCTTGCCACAGGGGTGCCTGGCGTGCTAAACCCTAACATACGGCTTGGTTTGGCTTCTTCTCCAAACAAAAACTCCCCCTGGGGCTTTGGCCCGTCCCGCTAGCCACGCCAAGAAGGCCGCGCCACTGCGCAACCAACGTCTCCACGACGGCCTCGATGGCCTCCAAGATTGTCCAAGGTGGCCTCCAAGATGGTCCAAGATGCCTCCAATTCCACCCTAGAAGCTTCCAAGAGGGCCCAAGATGCCCTCAGGAGACCTCCAAGAAGTCCTCGAGGCCAAAATCACTGATTTCCCGTACGTTGTGATGGAATGTGCCCTTTGCTTCTTCCCAACCATCCTG
Source organism: Prorocentrum cordatum (assembly GCA_963575745.1). Classification (NCBI taxonomy): domain Eukaryota; class Dinophyceae; order Prorocentrales; family Prorocentraceae; genus Prorocentrum; species Prorocentrum cordatum. Next base: position 236,493 of record CAUYUJ010016910.1, read on the forward strand.
TGATGTTGGGTCCACGTCTTGAAAAGACAGCTCCCCGCGGTCACTCCTCCCCGGTCACTCCTCCCGCTGCCCCCTCCGTCCTCCTCTCATCATCAGCATCATCATCATCATCATCATCATCATCATCATCATCATCATCAGCACCATCATCATCATCACCATCATCATCACCATCATCATCATCATCACCATCATCATCAGCGTCATCATCATCATCATCATCATCAGCATCATCATCATCATCATTATCATCCTCATCATCACCACCACCACCACCATCAAAAGCATCAACATCAGCATCCGCATCAGCATCAGCATCAGCATCATCATCATCAGCATCATCACCATCAGCAGCATCATCATCAGCATCAACATCAGCATCATCATCATCGTCATCATTATCGTCATCACCCGTTTCAGCTCACGCCTCACACGTTTCGTGGCCACATAGGGAGCTCTACCGAAAATCCCAGTGCTACCGCCCGCATGCGTCCCCCCCACCCAATATAGCGCTTCGCAACTGCATACGGAGCTCCACCGAAGGTCCCAATGCTACCGCCCGCATGCGTCCCCCCCACCCAGAACAGCGTTTCGAGCTCCCATAGGGAGCTCCACCGACGGCCCCAGTGCTACCGCCCGCATGCGTTCCCCCCACCCAGTACAGCGCTTCGTGGCCCCATAGGGAGCTCCACCGACGGCCCCAGTGCTACCGCCCGCATGCGTTCCCCCCACCCAGTACAGCGCTTCGTGGCCCCATAGGGAGCTCCACCGACGGCCCCAGCGCTACCGCCCGCATGCGCCCCCCTTCACCCAGTACAACTTTTCGTGGCCACATAGAGAGCTCCACCGAAGGTCCCAATTCTACCGTTCGCATGCGCCCCCGCCAACCAGTGCAGCGTTTCTTGGCCCAATCGGCAGCTCAACCGACGGCACCAGTGCTACCGCCCGCACGCGTCCCCCTACCCAGCACAGCGCTTCGTGGCCCCATAGGCAGCTCCACCGAAGACCCCAGTGCTACCGCCGGCATGCGCCCCCCCAATCCAGTACAGCGTTTCGTGGCCCATAAGGAACTCCACCGAAGGTCCCAGCTCTACCGCCCGCATGCGTCCCCCCCCACCCAGTACAGCGTTCTGTGGCCACATAGGGAGCTCCACCGACGGCCCCAGTGCTACCGCCCGCCCGCATGTGTGCCCCCACCCAATACAGCGCTTCGTGGCCCCATAGGGAGCTCCACCGACGGCACCAGTGCTACCGCCCGCATGCGCCCCCCCCCCGCCCCACCCAGTACAGCGCCTCGTGGCGCCATAGGGAGCTCCACCGACGGCCCCAGTTTTACCGCCCGCATGCGTTCCCCCACCCAGTGCAGCGCTTCGTGGCCCCATACGGAGCTCCACCGAAGAAGATTTTCACAACTGCGGTACTCACAACTGCATATGGATGGGTCCTTTTCCAAGGTAATGTTCGGCCGCACGGCGGCCCAATACGGCCTCAGAGGTCCCCAAAAATGCCCCAAGAGGCCTCCAAGATCGCCCCAGATCGGCCCAAGGGACCCCCGAGACGGCCCCAAGAGGGCCCCAAGACGGCCCAAGAGGCATCCAAGAAGCCCAAGATGGCCCCCAAGAGGCCCACAATTGTCCAAAATGGCACAAGATGCGTCCACGTCCGCCCAAAGAGCCTCAAAGACAGCCCAAGACGACCCCATAAGCCCCAAGTGTCAATGATAATGGATGTGCCCGCGCTTTTTACGACTCCAGCTGCAAGATCCGCTGAAACGATCGATATGCAAGTCGAACGCGCACGCTCGAAGAAGCAAACAGTCCGTGCACAGGAAACCCAGATCGTGATCTGAAATACCTCTGTTGTTATCTGACTGCTAGCTCAAAGGGATCCCCTGCGCATTTGATGAAGAAATGGCAACGGAACGCTCAATGCAAGCAAACAGGCATGCATACGCTTTGGAGAGTTACAAAACCTAGATCCGAAAACAACTGGAGTGCTGCCAGGGCGGCAAAATGATAGGATCCTGTGTTTTCGGCTTTCGGTGAGCCCGGGCCCTTGTTGGGCCAAAGAACTCCAGAGCATAGACTGCGTTTCGAGCTGCTTTCTACCTACTAATCTCCATACGGATTATAAAACTGTCAGCTGAGAAACTGGCAATGAGTAGAACTGAGATCACACAAATAGAACCACTCTCAAGAAATCGATCCTCACTCAGATTCATCAGATTGAACTGCACACCCAGGCTCCTCGATCACTTAGACTCCAGATTATTGAAGTACCGGCCCAAGCGTGAAACCAGATCAACCTTGACCCCCGAAACTGGCAATACGAGTTCACGAAAAAAACCTGCAACGCATAGTTCGGCATGTTCATCAATTCCATCTCGATACCAAACGGATTCTTCGCATGCAACTTCCGGTAGTCATCGATCTTCTGTGCATTGACGTTTGGTATCTGAACCTTCACATCTTTATTGAAGTTATTTTCAATGATCGCCTTGTCTTGGGTACTCACATCCTCAATGGTCGCACACTTCTGCATGATTGCAAAAATCCCAATACCTATCAGTACCACAATAAGAGCTCCAATGATCAGACCTGTCCTAAACACACCCCACGGTGATAAAATCGAACCTGACCAATCTCCAGTCGGTAGAACCATCTCTGTTGAAACTTGGGAAGACAATGGGTTGCACACGTCATTCTCAGCATTCCCTGACAAGAACGCCCCTGCCAATACACTCGTAAAAATCGTACCCCTCAGACTCCTCAAAGAACTGAAAGGTAAAATTCTGGTTGCCGAACTCGCCTCTGCATGAAACACCACATCGTGAACGTCCATTCGGGTGATGCCATTGTCCATGTTGAAATCGTTGGGCTTGGTGTAGTACGTATTGAGGTAACCAGCATCTTCCTGAACTTCAACTCGAGGTGCCCTCCGAACTTCATCCCATGGATCTGCCAACTGCCGTTTCCGCATTGAAGGTGCTCTGGGACCCGGTCCAAATGTCAACGCACTCTCGTGCAAAAAAAAAACCCTGTCCTGGCACGGCGTGTCCATCTTCTTAGTGAGGCCATCTGCTAGCTGTTGCTCTGAACGAACCCACTTGATACCTCCGCGTTGACATTCCTGTCGAATAATAGCTGCCTCCAGGGATAGACGTCGATCTGACAAGTGAACTCGCTCCTTGACCACGCACTCCCACAAAGAACGACAATCCGTCACGAGAACTCATTTCCGTCCTTCAGCTGCTTCACGATATCCTCGCCCAAGTTGGCCTGTCGCAAAGATCTCTGCACACACTGCCCGAGTCCAAAACATCACATCCTGAGCTTCCGAACAACTGTACGCTTCCGCTGACAAGGTACTCCTGGCCGCACGTCCAATGCGCCCACTTGACCATGACAACAGCATACATTGAAACAACTTGGTGTGCTCCTCAGTTATGTTGCCGTCACCCACCATGATATAGAAAAACCACGCTGGCTCATGTGATTAGGCATGTTGTCGGAAGAGGCGTCACGCGATGCAATGATCACGGACTTCTCGAACTCAAAGCCCCCATGGAAAATCATCTCCATCTTCCCCTCGCGCTTGATAGAACGAACCAGGCTATTCATGTCCTATAAATCCTGAACCTTCGGCTTGGTCATCTGTCCGGGGAGACGTACGCTTCGAAGCTGTATCGATGAAGAAGTAGCCGAACTACCCATTGAACTTGACCATTCATACCTCGGAGGGCTCGGTGTTCAGCAGCAGTAAGAGGTTCACTTTCTTGCTTCGAACGCCCCCTCGATACTCGATGATCTGTCATGCTGTCGATGTATTCATTCCTATCGATGGTGATAACGTAGTCCTGGTCTTGCTTAAAGCGCAGTCCGGTGAAAGGGGCTCCTTCAGGTTTGCTTTGAAGTTCGTTCCAGTCACCGAATTCAACCTGCTCCTTCAGTTGCTGGATGATGTGGTCACAGAACTCCTTGTTCGACTTCATGTCAAACGCCATGAGCATGTCATCCACATGTAAGCACAGAAGTCCAACCAGCTGTCCCTCATGCATAATCTAGAAGGCTGCAGTCTCAAACTGAAACTGCTCGAAGCCAACCCCCAGTAGGACCGGGACAATCCGCTTATACCATGCTCGTGCTGCGTCGTTGGTGCCGTAGATGCTCTTGTTCAACTTCAGCAGGCTGCCTTCTTCAAGTCCAGGAATGTTCATGCCCGCAAGATTCTCCGGCAACTTGAAATACAACTCTCGCTCGATTTGAACTCCTTGAAGAAAAGCTCCAGTCGCGTCTGCCGTAAAGCATGAGAACTTCTTGCATGCCGCGATACTGCACAGTAGATTCTGCATAAATGGTGAACACGTTGGTGAATCCCGGCGTAGATTCCCCTCATACTTCTCCTGAAAGCCCTTGCCAACGATCCTGCACTTCGGCTGGAAATCGGCGTCCTCGTCGGTACCCTTGTTAGTCCATGCCGCTCGGCTTTCGATCTGCAGGCTCTTGTCGATCTTCTTGGCCATTGTGGGTGAGATCACGGTGACGGCGTCGTATTTCGTCCACGTACTCCATTCCTTGACGAGGGCGTTCAGCAACTTTTCAGCGCGCCCCCTGGTGTACTGGCCCTTCCGGTACATCACCTCCTTGACGTTCTGACTTGTTCGGCCTGTCCGCGCGCTCTGCTGCAAACGACTCGCACATCATGTAGCTCGTCGCGTAGGCGGTCCTCTCCCTCTTGCCCCGGTCCGTCGTAAATGCATTACGGCCAATGTCGTCGTACAGGGCATGGTGTCGCTGTAGCCGGTGTCTTTCTCTTCAGCCTTCGTCGTTGACCTTCGCGTTGAGGTTGCTCAGCTGGCTCATCAGGTGCGTCTGCTCTATATGATTCTCCACTCTCTCGAGCTTCTGCTTCTTCTTGGACAGGCGCTGGGTCATCAGGCCCATGCGACTGCGGTGGTCCTCTGGGTTCCGGTGCTTGATGCCGTGGAGGGCGCGTCGCCGCAGCCGATGATGACGGTGCAGCCGCAGGAGAAGATGATGCCGGCGCAGCTCTTTCATCTCCCCGATCTCCAGAAGGATCGCGATCAGCACGATATGCGCACTCGACGACCACATCAAGCATGTCCATGTCACGAACCAAGGGGACCTCAAACGGCACTTCCAAAGTGGGGCGACTCAACTCCTCCATCAGGACTGTCGTGTTGTAGTTGAAGATTCGCCTCCTCAGAAATCTGCCACGTGGAATCAAATCTTCTTCTGGTACCGGCGTAGTATCACATCTTGAGATACGCGTCGCTAGAACCGCATCATTTGGTCCCCGAGCTGCCGCCCCAATAAGCATCGACCACGATTCTGGAGCGTTCCAAGATCCATCTGGCCATTCAGCTTCAACTCGGAGTCGTTGAGCTGGCGGTTGACCTTCTTCATGTCGACGTTGATCATGAACTCCCTCCATGTGTGGTTCATCTCCTTCTGGTGCTTGTTGCTGTTCTGGTGGCTGTCGAGGCTGTAGTCCCGGTTGTAGTGGCTCTCGAGGTGAATTGTATACCGTATTTCGTAAGTCCACAAACCCACGTTGACCATGCGGAACTCCTGGCCATTCACGTTGATCAACTGGAATGCGATCTTCGATCCCATTAAGGGTTGGATCTCCTCAAGATGTTCGGCCCAGCCAAGATCGGAATACCATTGTGAATCAGCCAGTACCCAAATTGATCTCTGCCAGTCACACGCGCAGGTCCTTGCCATTTGCGATGTAGATCACGCTCACCACCTCCAGTACGCCAGTAATGAACCCATTCACCTCGCAGAAAAGGTCAAGGTTGAGGTCGCGTCTGTGAAAGCACTGCTCGTCGTAGTGATGCGCCGTTGGCCGCCAGATGGAACGCAATCTCACACGCTTCCTGAAGACGAAGTCTGTGCCACATCAATGAACCATCACTGACTTGCCCGGCAATAACTGGGCTGTTATTCAGATCTCCCAGAGACGCTGGTACTGAAGGACTTTCGCCAAGAACCCATTGAGCTGGAGAGAAGCCTTTGTTGTTGGAGAGCCTGCTCATGGTCTGCGCAATCTGGCACCCAGCAACTCTAGCTCAATCGTCATCTTTGACCTCAAGCTCTCTGGAAACCTTCATGGCCATCTCTGTGGAGAACATGATCTACCTTTCGACCTTCCCATGCTGGTGTTGTTCTTCAGGTGCAACTGGTATGCATGGCACTCCTAAATCTTCGCACAGATCTTTGCATCGTCCAGTCTGTAGACCACAGTCCGTAGCCATCTTTGTAACGTTGCACCGGCCGCCATAGATCTCCTTCACCGCTGCCCCAGGGACGTAGAGTCGGTGAAGTTCTCGACGTAGTACGTTCCATGTCGCCCGCTGCTCGGAGGCCTGCTCTGAGATCCACGCGTCGGTTATCCTCTTGCGAGATTTCGCCATATTGCCGGTGTCCTTCTCCTTTTCGTCGTCCTCGACACTCCAGACATCCACAGTCTTGGCGCTGACGGTCGAAGCCTCTCTGCGGGCGCTCTGCTTCGGGAAGTCGGCGATGCTGATCATCAGGTGGTCCTTCTCGGAACGTGTGATCTGGACGGGCCTATCTGACAGCTTCTTGAAGATAACCTTATTCTCCTTCACCTTGATGACCGCGTCCAGAGCGTCGAGCTGGTCGATGCTCATCAGCATCGGCGCATCCGAGTCTGGCAACCTCTCGAAGTTGAGCGTGCAGTCGCGGCCCTGGATCCCACTCGGCATCGCCTGGATACTTTCTGCCTTGACCGGGGCCGCTGTGTTGATACCCTTGAAGATGGCGTTGGTCGGCACCTGCAAGTCGGCAAGCTGGAACTTCTCAAGATGCTGATCCAGAGCCCGATCTCCTGCGCATGGTGCGAGAGCAGCCGTATCTAGAACCACGAAGCCAGGCGGAACAACTGGGTCAGTCACGTAGCTCTCGATGAGGATGTGGTCGCTCATGTTGTTGTCATCCGTCGGCTCGATCATGTAGTTGTCGTAGTGACCGTCATAGTGGCCTGCCCCAGTAGCCAGCATAACCGCTGCCAGACCAGTCCCGGCAAGAAAACTTCCGACGCGCCCAACTTTACTTCCTCGACCTCGTCCTTTAGAAGTAGATCCTCCCTTCTTGGACTTCGGGCATTCTGAATCTCCAATCCAGTGTCCAACTTCACCACATGCCGTGCACTTGCTCGCCTTCTGGCTCCCAGTCGGTCTTGAAGATCCTCGGCACCAAAACAAATCTTGCCGTCGAAGTCGATGTAAGTCTTACCCTGCTTGAAACCGTGATTCGCCTTACCATCTTTGAGAAACTGGCGCTGCCGCGTATAGTTTGAGCTGCCTTTGCTCTTGCCCTTGCCCTTGGGAGCAATCGCACCTACGACCTTCTGCGCCTCGGCTGCGAATGTCTGAATCTCCTCCTGGCTCATGTCGTTGACGTCGATCACCGCCATAGCTGTCTCGAGCTCGTCCACATCGGCAGTCAGTGTGTCCAGCTCCTCGTCCTCCTCACTGTACTCGTCCTCGTACTGCTCTTCTCCGTCCTCGGCTTGTTCCTCATAGTCTTTGGCTTCCGCTTCAAAGGCTGAGTTCCACCTAAAACGCTTACCTTGATCACGTCGGTTAGAATGGGAACCTCGAGCATCAACGTTGTCAAGCTGAATTTCCAAAACTTCACAGATCGCATCCCAATCATACTCATCCTGAGCCTGACCTAGAAACATTGTGTGCTGAGCTTCGGTGATGTCACACATGTCAAGAAGAAAAAATGTCCTCAGATGCTCTGAAACCTGCGTCTTCCCACCGGCGAGGTCCTTCAGCTTCTCGTAGGCCTGACTCCGTCGCTGGATGAAGTCCTTGATTGGTTCGTTCGGTCGGCGATGCCCACGCTTGCAGTAGTCCAGAAACGCCTTGTGCTTTTGAAGGGGCGCAACCTTTTCACAATGAGCCCGAACCGTGCGCATCACCGTATCCAGCGCCTCATCAACTCCAGCTTCTGTTTGTTCTGCCGTACCTGTCTTCCTGAAGAGCTTTGTCAAGTTGGTGACGCTGATCTTCTCATCCTTGTGTCCTTGTGACACATCGTCCACGCCCGATCTGTCAAACTGTTCTTGACCTTTGCCACGAACCCTCGCTTTCTCTCAAGAGACCCCATGCCCATGAAACCTAGTCGAACTCGTTCCTCCCATTCTTCTGCTGCCGCTGCGTCTCCATCGTAACATAGAACCCCTTCCTTATCTAGCCAAACGTGAGACTTCTGTCGATCCTGGTCTCTCGACATTCTGACGAAGAAAACCGCTGTCACGTACGAGTACTTCACAAATTCGAAACCTCCTGCTTGTCTGAAACAGGTCTGTGGGAATATGAAATAGAGAGCAAACCAAATATGCATAAGGTCCGTGTCGAAACGCAAGCTCCGCACTACCAGTGTCAATGATAATGAATGTGCCCGCGCTTTTTACGACCCCAGCTGCAAGATCCGCTGCAACGATCGATATGCAAGTCGAGCGCACACGCTCGAAGAAGCAAACAGTCCGTGCACAGGGAAACCCAGATCGTGATCTGAAATACCTCTCTTGTTATCTGACTGCTAGCTCAAAGGGGTCCCCTGTGCATTTGATGAAGAAATGGCAATGGAACACTCAATGCAAGCAAACAGGCATGCATACGCTTTGGAGAGTAACAAAGCCTAGATCCGAAAACAACTGGAGTGCTGCCAGGGCGGCAAAATGACAGGATCCTGTGTTTTCGGCTTTCGGTGAGCCCGGGCCCTTGTTGGGCCAAAGTACTCCAGAGCATAGACTGCGTTTCGAGCTGCTTTCTACCTACTAATCTTCATACAAGAAGCCTCCAATACTGCCCGAGAGGCCTGGAAGGTCCTCCAGGAGGGCCCGAAGAGGCCAAAATCATTGATTATACTGTGGCGCATGATACATGTTGCCTGTGCTTCGTTTCGGCCGTCCGACGGCCCAAGACGACCCACGAGGCCCCCAGAATCGCCCCACGATGGCGTCCAAAGCCTCCGAGATGACCCGGTGACGTCCCAAGGAGACTTCGAGATGGCCCAAGAGGGCCTCGAGTCTGCCCAAGAGGCCTCCGAGACGCCCGAGATGGCCCCCAAGACGGCCCAGAATTATCCAAGCTGGCCGACGGCCGAAGCCGACCCAAGAGGCCCCCGAGGTCGCCCTAAGAGGGCGTCAAAAGCCTCCGAGATGACCCGGTGCCGCCCCAAGGAGACTTCAAGGCGGCACAGGAGGGCCTCGAGACTGCCCAAGAGGCCTCCAAGACGCCCAAGATGGCCCCCGAGACGGCCCAAAATGATCCAGGATGGCCCCTTAGACTGCCCAAGAGGATCCAAACTGCGCCCATGTCTGCCCCAGGGGCCTCCAAGACGGCCCAAGACAGCCCCAGAGGCCCCCAAGAGGCCTCCAAGACTGCCCCAGAAGCCTGGAAGAGGTCCCCCAGGAGGGCCCGAAGAGGCCATAAGTATTAGTGTTCCTTAGGTGTTTGACAGCTTATGCTATGTGCTTCGTTTCGGCCTTCCGACGGCCCAAAACGGCCCAAGAGGCCTCCAAGATCGCCCCAAGACAGCTCCTAAGGCCCCCAAGTTGACCCCAGAACGACCCAAGATGCCCCCAAGACGGCCCCAAGAGGGCCTGAAGACAACCCAAGGGGCCTCCAAGACGCCCAAGATGGCCTCCAAGGCGGCCCTGAAGCGCTCCTAGAGGGCCCCAAGTCGGTTCAGAGAGGCATCCAAGTCAGCTTCCGACAGTGCCAGACGACCTAGGAATACGTAACCTAGGACGGCTCATGAGGCCCCCAAGAGGCCCCAAAGGCCCCCGAGAGGCCCAAGAAAGCTTCCAAGAGGCCTCCAAATTCCCGCAGGAAGCTCCCAGGAGGCCATACCCGTCATCCTTCTCCTGCTCCTGCTCCTGCTCCAGCTCCAGCTCCTCCTCCTCCTCCTCCTCCTCCTCCTCCTCCTCCTCCTCCTCCTCCTCCTCCTCTTCCTCCTCCTCAGCCTCCTCTGCTCCTCCTCCTCCTCCTCCTCCTCCTCCTCCTCCTCCTCCTCCTCCTCCTCCTCCTCTCCTCCTCACTCCTCACTCCCTCACTCCCTCACTCCCTCACCCTCACTCCCTCACCCCTCACTCCCTCACTCCCCCACTCCCCACTCCCTCACTCCCTCACTCCCTCACTCCACTCCCTCCTCCTCCTCCTCCTCCTCCACCTCCTCCTCCTCCTCCTCCCCCTCCTCCTCCTCCTCCTCCTCCTTCTCCTCTCTATTGTTCCTCCCTCTCCTTCGTTTCTTCTTCCTCGCCCAAAGCTTCCCCGAAAGGTTTCCCTAATGGCTGGGGGAACACATGGTCCAATAGCTTTGCAGAACTCTGGCCACAACGTTCGGCCACATGGCGATTATAAAAAACAAGGAGCGGCGATGATCCGCCGTAGGCGTCTTCGATGGCTCCCCAAAAGCCAGCGAGGCCTCCAGAGGTCCCCAATGCGCTCCCAGAGGCCTGTGAGGAGGAACCCTGAACCGGGCTATCAATATACATTAGCAGGACGAGCACCATCAAAAGGGACCCGAGAAGGACGGGACAAAAACAAAAGCCCCGCCGAGATGTCTCGCAACGCAAGGTTTGGATGTTCCGCGGAATCCGAGAAGATCCGCAAACTCGGCCGTCAAGACGACCTCCAGGAAGACCGGAAAAAAGGCCAACATCATTTATGTTTCTGAGGTGTCTGACGGATGTTGGCCTTTGCTGCTTTTCGGTATTCCGACAGCCCGAGACGGCCCAAGAGCCCCCACCTCAATGTCGCCCAAAAAGCCTCCAAGATGGCCCCAGAACGGTCGGTCCAAGAGGCCCCCAAGATGGCCCAAAGAAGCTCCCAGACGGCCCAAGAGGCCTCCAAGACGGCCAAGATGGCCTCGAAGACGGCCCTGGAGCACCCCGAGAGGGAGGGCCCCAAGTAGGCCCAGAGAGGCCCCCCAGACGGCTTACGACGATGTCAGACGGGCCAGGAGGCCACCAAGACGGCCTGAGATGGCTCCAAGATGGCCCAAGACGGCCCAAGAGGTGCCCAAGAGGTCTCCTAGACGGCCCCAGAGGCCTCCAAGAGGTCCTCCAGGAGGGCCCGAAGAGGTCAAGACCATTTGTTGTTCATGGGTTTTTGTTGACGGATTTTGGCATTTGCTTCTTTTCTGCCTTCCGACGGCCCAGGGCGACCCAAGAGCCCCCAAAAATCGCCCCAAGCTCGCCCAAGAGGCCGCCAAAAGATGGCCCCAGAACGGCCCAAGAGGCCCCCAAGACGGCCCAAAGAAGCTCCCAAACGGCCCAAGAGGCCTCCAAGACGCCCAAGATGGCCTCCACGACGGCCCTGGAGCACCCCAAGAGGGCCCCAAGTCGGCCCAGAGAGGCCCCCCAGACGGCTTCCGACGGCGTCAGACGGGCCAGGAATGCCCCAAGACGGCCAACGAGGCCCCAGAGAAGCCCTCGAAGGCCCCCAAGAGGCCCAAGGAGGCCCCCAAGATGCCCCCAAGAGGCTCCCACAAAGCCCACAGGAAGCCCACAGAGTGCCCCCAGAGGCTCCCAAGAAGCCTCCTCCTCCTCCTCCTCCTCCTCCTCCTCCTCCTCCTCCTCCTCCTCCTTCTCCTCCTCCTCCTCCTCCTCCTCCTCCTCCTGATCTTCCCCGCCATCCTCACTCAAGTGTTCCCCGAAGAGTTTCCACAACGGCTGGGGGAACACATGGTCCGATAGCTTGGCAGAGCTCTTGCCACAGCGCTCGGCCACGTGGGCGACTCCAACAGGCAGGGGGTAGCGTCGATTCGCCGCAGGCGTCTTCGATGGCTACCGGAATCGCCAGCGAGGCCTCCAGAGGCCCCCCGTGCGCTCCCAGAGGAGGAACCCAAGTCAGGCCCCCAACAGACATCAGCAGGACAAGCACCATCAAAAGCGAAACGAGAAGGACGAAGGAGAGGAAAAACGTCGAGCCGAGATGCCTCGCAACGCAAGACTTGGATTTTCAACGAAGTCCGAGCAGATCTGCAAGCCTGGCCGTCCTGCTCACTCCTTTCCCTACTCCTCTTTTGCAATTCCCTCCTGCCTTGCCCCATATCAATATTACGTCCTCCTCCGCCTCTTTTCCCCCGCCCAAATCCCTCCATTGTTCCTCCTTGTCTGCCTCGCGAGGACGCTCGACGCCTTCGACACCTCGTGCGGGGCACCTCTGGGCCCAAAGATGGGAGGATGTTTCAGGTGAGACTGGCCCGACCACCTCAGGTCAGGGGATCTATGAACCGGGAGTTGCGAGAATGTCTCAGGCGAAGCTGGACAGACCACCTCGCGCGCGGCATCTCCGAGCCCAAAAATGGGAGATGTCTAGGGCCAGGCTGGCCCGACCACCTCAGGTCAGGGGATTTAAACGGTTAGACGGTCGATAAGCCGATCAGTGGCCGATCAGCCGATGAGAGTTCGGCAACCGATCAACCGATAAGGCGATCAGCTGATAAGCGGTCTGGCAGCCGATCAAATGATCAGCCGATCAGCAGTCGACCAGCCGATCAGCCGATCAGACGCAGACCAGCCGATCAGCCGATCAGTCGATCAGCCGATGAGTCTTATCGGCTGATCGGCTGATCGGCACATGACCGCTTCCAGCGCAGCGTTGAAGAACATTGGACTAATCACGTCACCCTGTCTGACCCCGCGTTCTATGTCGATTGCGGTCTCCTGCTCAGCCCGCAGAGCGATCGTCTGACTAACATCAGATGTGCAGACGATCTACTTCTATTTGCTCGGTCGCATGAGGATGCAGTGGTCATGCTCGATTGCCTCGTGGAGGAACTGAGCAGAGCTGGTCTGTCCGTCAACGCGCGGAAGACGAAGATCTTGACAACAGATGCGAACGTTGCAGCAGACGAGGTCCCGCTCTTCCTCGACGCCGGCGGCGGGATGGTTGAGGTTGTCAAGCACGCGGGCACGCACAAGTACCTTGGCCGGCTGCTGAGCGGCGATTTGAGGATGCGAGGTAAGTGCAACCTGGAGCACCGCATGAAGTGCGCTTGGCTTAAGTACCACCAGTTTTCAGACACGTTGCAGAACCGCAACATTCCGATCAAATTACGCCTGCGTCTGTTCGGCTCCGTGGTGACGCCGTCTGTCCTCTACAGTCTGACCACAACGCCACTCACTCAAAAAGACCTCGACAAGCTGGACGCGCTCCAGAGGAAAATGTTGAGGCGCATTGTTGGGTGGGTACGTTTGGAGGAGGAAGCATGGCAGCTTACCGGCTATCGCATGCAGCGCCGGCTGGAGGCGGCCTTAGCGCAACAGCCAGTCACAGAATGGAGCATCCGGCGCAACCATCAGAGAGATTTGCTGGTCCAACAAATCGAACACGGATATTTGTCGCAATGGTGTTCTCTGTCGTATGCTTGGCGCCTAGTCGAGCGCGACATAGAGGCCGACCGCTTCAGAGGTGGACCGACTGAATCTGTGCCTGTTAGCGCGGAGTTCCTCGTGAAGGTCCCCGTGAGCGAGATCTGAGAGTTTTCTTCCATTCTGCCCTTCTCCCTCCGCCCTCTCCTCCCCCGCTCCCCGCCCCTGCCTGCCCGTGAATCAATCCTCGTTAGACGTTCGCACATTTGCCTGGGTGCCGGAGGCACGGGCCAAGTTTTCCCCCCGAGTTCTAGATTGGCACGGCCTTCGGGCCGATCGGGAGTTGCGTGCGTGCGCGCGGCTGATCGGCTGGTCTGCGTCTGATCGGCTGGTCGGCTGATCGGCCGTACCGAATAATCACCCCAGGCTGCCGTCGCAATGCAAATCAGGCCCAAAGAAACCCCAAAGAGGCACCCGAGATGCCCGAAGGCACCTCCCGAGAGGCCTCCCAAGAGACCCCCACAGGCATCCAAGAGGCCTCTGACCCACAGCAAAGATGTGGCGGCGGGATGGGCCGAATGCCACTAGATAGTTGTTCGAATCATCTTACTGACACAGTGATTGGCATTCACCTGGAGCTCCTAGTCGTTCTTTCTCTCCGCACTCACGCGTCTCCATTGCCCATGCCATGCCGAAACGTATTATAACATAATGTCATATAGCATCGAGACGCTCATCGCGCCATATATCATTGGTAGAACATGCTATCTCATGGAATGCAGTACCATGCCGCATCACGTCAGGACGGCCATGCTACGCCGTGTCATGTCAGCGAATCGTCATTCCACTCTATATATCGTGGTGTTGTACTGTCTTGACTCGTCGTATATTACTGTGACCTGCATTGCCCTGCGCAGCCCGCACGTATATCGAATTGTCGTGTGGTGGTGCGCCTTGGCGGGCCTTGACTGTTCCTGTATTGTCTGAATCCGCTCGCCTTGTCTCGGCTCGGTTCATGTTGTCTCGATTCGTCGGCGCTACCGTTCCTGTATCTTCCTGATGTGTGTACAGTATTGCCTTGCGTCGTATGTCATGTCTTGCAATGCGATGCCTTGTATTGTTCCTTGTCTTAGCTTGTCTTCTCATGCGCTGGGTTGCCAGACTATCTAGTGTAGCGTGTCGTGTCGTCGTTCATCGACAGGTCTCATCTGGTATGGGGATCGGTTCGTACCGTTGTCTTGGGTTGTCTTGGTGTGCCTCGCTTTGCACTGCACTGCGCTGAGACCATCACGCGCGCTTCGCGCGCGCTCAAGTTCCAAGCGCACTGGAGCCCAGCTGTGCCGAAGAGGGGCCGTGCCATCACCGTCGGGAGCCGGCGTGGTGAAGGCGCGGTCGGGGTGGGTGTTCGGGCCGTCCCCTCGCCCCGCCCCCCTGGCGCGCGCTGCCGTGCTAGACCCATTGGACGCCCGAATTATCCGGGGTAACTCGGGCCCGGGGCAACTCGGGCTCGGATTTCCGAAAAACGAACCCGAGTTAGCCCTGACCCGAGTTACCCCTGATGATTTGGGGCTCTGGACGCCCGAATCATCCGGGGTAACTCGGGCCCGGGGCAACTCGGGCTCGGATTTCCGAAAAACGAATCCGAGTTAGCCCTGACCCGAGTTACCCCTGATGATTCGGGGCTCTGAACCCATCCGATCCCTGGACGTCGGGGGGCTGCCCTCGGGATGCCGCCCCCGAGACATCGGAGAACGACGACCCGTGCCAAGACAGAGCGGTCACCAAAAGTCCCCACTGATCTAGGGACTCGGGTCTCTGGCGGCCGTTCGGGACGAGCGGCTGCGGCTGGCCCGGCCGACGCCGGTGAATCGAGCCGAATCGAATCAGATCGGAATCGCGGCACCAGCCGGCGAATCGAATCGCATCGAATCGGATCGGCATTCCTGCAGGCGTGCCACGAAATGTCCTTGGAACAGAAGTGTTCTGATAACGAAAACAAAATGTCTTTGAGCGCCAACAAACCATGTTCTGAGAACGTTTCGTGCCAGCCACAAAAGCGCGCTTAGAACATTATTTGGTGGGCCATTCGGCCAAATCAGGACGCTTCGCCACTGCTCGATGGTCAGCCCCCTCTGGCCCTCCTGCGCGCAGTCCACGAGCTCGCAGTCCCAGCCCTCCGCGCAGCCCGTGGCCCGCCGCGCGGACCCTGCGCAGGCGTGGGCGGAGCAGCCCATGGAGAGAGCCCAGCCCAGCGCGCGCCGCATGCGTCCCCGGCCTCGCGCCCTCCTCACAGCGGCGTGAGAGAGCGCGCCGGCAAGCCGAGGCACGCCCACTGAGGGATGGATCTCTGGCACGGTCGGCACGGGCCTCGCGAGCACCCGCTCGAGGTGGCCGCCCAGCGTGGCAGTGTCGAGCGCCTCGTGCTGCTCGGTGCCCGTGGTGGCAGCACTCGCCGCCCGCAGCGAGCCGCCGCCCCTCGCGACCTCATGGCAGGCCCATCGCGGGCGGCCCAGGCTCGCCTTTGGGAGCCTAAGCGGCTGCGGTGAGGCCGGGGGGCCGGACTTCGCGGCGCGGCTGTGCCGCGCGATGGTGGCGCGAAGAGCTGATTGACACGGTGCGACGCCACGGCCAGAGCTGCGCGGTGCAGCGGCGTGGAGTATGGCTGAGACGTGTGCTGGCTGCCCCAGCTCCACGTCTGTGTGTGTCGCCTGGACGAGGGGAGACACGGAGCAGAGGGGGGGAAATGAGGAGAGGGAGAAGAAAGGAGGGCCGCGCTGCCCACTTCTTTTTTTGCTGGACTCCAAACCGGCCCGAAGACGGCACGACAAGCCCCCCACGAGGGCCCCAAGAGACACCAAGAGGCTCCGAAGAGACCTTGAAAAGGCACCCTAGCAAACCCCTAGAAGCCCCAAGAAGCCCGTGCGCAACAATGCCTGTGCATACCACGGTGCCGTTGTGCACCAGACTGCGCGTCTACACCGCAACGCATGCGTCCACCACAGCTGCTGCTGCAGCAGCAGCAACTATGTGCACCACAGCGCCTGTGCACACCACTGCGATTGCGCACACCACGTTTGCACTCAGTGGGCTCTGCGGCCGCCCTTCGCCCACTTCTCCTCTCTTGCCGCCTTACAAGTAGTTCGCCCGCTCCCAGACAACTCGGGCGCGCGTGCGGATCGCTGCTGCCGCGCTGCGACGGAAAAAACAAACTGCACTACAGGGCCCGCTTACACAACAGTGGCTGTGTGCACCATGCATGTCTTGTACACCACAGCTGCTGCAGCAGCAGACATGTGCATCGAATCGAACGTGTACGCCGCAGTGCATGTGTAAGCCACAAAGCCTATGTTCACCACAACTGCTGCTTCAACATCATCCACTTAGCCCACAACGCATGTACACCACAGTGCCTGCGCACACCACAACAATTGTGTACACCACCAAAATCCCGACGGGGCCGACATCCGCAAAATCGTGGGACCTGTGGGGGCGAAAGAAAGAATCCCACCAGCCCTCTGGGCGTAGGTGGTCTAGAACAGATCCTCTTCCACCCCTCCCTCTTCCCCCTTGGGGAGGGGTTTACCCCTCCCCCTACCCCCTCCCCTGGACCTGGACGGGGGGGGCCGCGGGTAGTTAGAGCGTCCAAGATGGCCCAAGACGGCTCCAAGAGCGCCTCAGAGAACCCAAGATGAGCTCCAAGATGGCTCAAGATAGCGCAAGATCGCTCACGATGGCTCCTAAGATGGTTCCAAGAAGCCCAAAGACGGCCCCAAGATAACTCCAAGTGGCCAAACAGCTCCCCAAGGAGGCCCCGAAGAGGCCAAAATCGTCCCAAAACCTAAGGAAAATCAATGATTTTTGCTTTCTCGCCTTTTCGCTTCCGATGGCTATCCGAGGCCTGGAGATGGCTCCAAGATGGCCCAAGAGGGCCCCAAGAGAGCCCCAAAAGAGCCCCAAGACGGCCCCAAGAGCGCCCAAGAGCACTCCAAGAGCGTTCCAAGAGGGGTCCAAGAGGCGATTTTAGGGGCTTCCGAGGGGGGGCGCTAATTAAACCCCCCCTCTTGTTTGATCGACTCCCTCCAAGATGGCCCCAAAAGCGCCCCGAAGGCTCCCCAGAGCGCCTCAAGAGGGTCCCAAGAGGCGCCCAAGATGCCCCAAGGCGCCCAAAAAGCCCTCCAAGAGGCCCTCAAAAGACCCCCAAGAAGCTCCTTCCCCTCCTCCTCCTCCTCCTCCGATTCTTCCTCCTTCTCCGTCCTCCTCCTCCTCCTCCTCCTCCTCCTCTTCCCCCTCCTCC
>CAUYUJ010016911.1:0-17500 GCA_963575745.1 Prorocentrum cordatum
CTCTGCCGCTCTGCGATGTGAAAAACGTGTCTCATTGATCGCCGGTGGAGGCCCGATAGCCCACTCCACCCAGGAACGTGCGGATTCGTTATCGGGGGCACATTTGTCGCCGACTGCGATGCATCGCCGATTCCAGGTCCATGCCCCCACGAGGCAGAGTCCCTCCCTCACGTACCCTCAGAGATTTGGGGGGCGGGTACCAGCGCGCTCGGAAGAGGCCCCCGACACATCCGGCGTCGTGATCTTTCCGCGGCGCCGGCTCCTGGGGACCTCGGCTCCGCCCCAGGGGATGTTTTGCCTTCTGTCTTTTTTTTCGGCGCTGGTCGTCGGTTCTGTGGCCAGTCCCAGCGCCAGAGCACGTCGCAATTTTGTAGCTACGTCGGCCCCAGGGCTGGACCTAAACGCTGTTTTGCTGGACTTCGGCTGGGTTTTGTTTTTCGTTTTGGCAGGGAGGTACAGGAAAACAGGTAGAGCAAAACGAAACACATAACGAAAACAGCACGAAAAACAACGCGTCGGCCCAGCCCTGGTCGGCCCCCTGGGGGTCTCGACTGCTTCCCCAGGGCCGGCTTCTCACCCCGAGCAGGTTTTGGGCGGTGCCCGGGGTCGGCCAGCGGCCTCCATGAGGCCGGCAACGAGGAAAGCCGACCGTCCCGAGTCCAGACCTGGAGGACCGAGCAGACCCTGCCCCTCCTCCCAACTGGTAACGCAGGCCTAGAGACGCGGCCAGCTTCCAGCCTCCTCCTCCTCCTCCTCCTCCTCCTCCTTTCCACCGCCTGGATCTGACCTGTGCGCGCTTCCAGAGGGACCCCTCCCGCCCCTGAGACGGTCAGATCGGGGGCAACGATTGGGGGGGATAGGACCAGGGGGGAAGGCATCGACCCCCAACGGCTCACTCATCGCCGGTAGGGGACCGATAACCCCAACCTGCCCAGAAACGCGCGGGTTTGCAATCGCAGGCCTGTCGCCGATCTATCGGCGATGCACCGCCGATGCCTGGTCGATGAATCCCCCTCGATGCCAAGCAACCCCCTTGTCGTTGCCCCTCATCTGAAGCGGGTGCTCTCCGACGGGCCAGTCCCGAGGAACCCCTCGTCTCGGCCTCCGTCGCTCGCCGCACCTGGGCTGGAGGTCTGCGAGACGGGCAGGGTGATGCTCTGTCCGCTTGCCTGGGCTCCTAGTTGGGGGGAGAGGGGCGCATTTGGTCGAGCGGGGGGCGGTGAGGATGAGGAGGAGAAGGAGGAGGAGGAGGAGGAGGAGGAGGAGGAAGAGGAGGAGGAGGAGGAGGAGCAGAGGAGGAGGAGGAGCAGGAGGAGAGGAGGAGGAGGAGAGGAGGAAGGAGGAAGAGGCAGGAGCAGGAAGAGGAGGGAGGGAGGAGGAGGATGGGAGGAAGGGAGAGGGGAGGAAGGAGGAGGATGAGGGGGGGCAGCAGGAGGAGGAGGAGGAGGAGGAGGAGGAGGAGGAGGAGGAGGAACAGGAGCAGGAGCAGGAGCAGGAGCAGGAGCAGGAGCAAGATGATGATGAGGAGGGGGAGGAGGAGGAGGAGGAGGAGAAGGAGGAGGAGGAGGGGGGAGGAGGAGGATGAGGAGGAGGAGGAGGAGGAGGAGGAGGTGGACCAGTGTAAACCCAAAACGTATCAAGGATCTTGCTATGTACTCTCCCTTCAAGTTCCCTCTTCGTAAGTCTCTACGGAAAGTCATGCTCATTGCCGAAAGTGTTCCATTGGAAGACAACAGTTTGAGACTCTTCAGTCTTGCCGAAACGTAATTCCTGGGGTTTCAACACGTGATCATTTTTTCATTCATTGTTTTGCAGATCGGCGCGGACCCTCGCACCCCCTCCCCCCCTGTGGAGTAGATCTTGGTTGTTTTTGCAGGCAGGTGGAGTTTCCACCAACGAACGCACTGCTGCAAACAGTCGCATGAAGCAGAGGTCCGGAGCCAGACTCCCCCCTCCCCTCCCCCTTCCGCCCTGCCCAATATAGAAACGCCGAATAAGAAAACGGTTGCCACAGTGAATCAACGTGACTGTTGCTTCCTGACGTTCCTAAACCGAGCAAGAACATCATTCCTGGGATTTGACACTGCGAATCAACGTAGATCGAACCAGAACATCATTCCTGGGACTTCAACACAGCGAATCAGTGTCACTGCTGCGTCCTGACAATCCTACATCGTGCCAGCACGCAACTCCCGGGATTGCAAACATACGAACCGATGGAACTGTAGCATTTTTTGAAACGAAAGTTCTCGACGCTAGGGCAAGACAAGCGCAACCTTTTGAAAACGCCCCGTCCTCCGTCCGTGAAGCATACGCAAATGTCAGGCTTCGGGATCATGACTGGTGAGGAAGTCTCAGGCGAAACGCCTGGCTTGCACTACCGACACATATGGGTGTGCGACAGGGAGGAGGTGTTTATAAGGAAAAACCATGCATGAGGAAGAGAAGGAGGAGGAGGAGGAGGAATACATGATCCAGGGTCGAGGATTCACAGGTCACCCCCTTCAGATGAGATGGGCCCCAGGGTTCCACAAAACTCCCCCTCCAGATGTGATGGGACGACGACGACGCCGCCGCCGCCGACAACGCCGACGCCGACGCCGACGCCGACGTCGACGCCGACGACCGACGACGACGACGACCGCAACGACGATGACGACGACGACGACGACAACCGCAACGACGACCGCAACGCCGACGACGACGACGCCGACGACGACGACTACGACGACGACGACGACGACGGCGACGACGACGACGACGAACCACCCCACATTCACAGGGGTAGGTGAGGGGCGCTGGCACCTATCAACACGTCACGCCCACGTTGCCACGACCACCGGGGGGTGGGTGGGGGCGATCCCACTTGCCAGGCCTTCGCGAGGCTCACGGGCGTACCCATCCAGCGGGGAGGGCGGGCGATCCCATTACCATTGGAGGGTCGGTGGAGCCCTAGATCACATATATATATATATATATATATATATATAGGTATGGGCGTTGGGGGGCCAAGCCACGATCTCTCTCTCTCTCTCTCTGGCATTCTGGGGCTCTCACGGGGTGAATCGGACGCGGCGCCCCTCGTTGGAAGGGCGCGCCTGCGGCGTCCCAGCGCGGAGAGGGAGCCCCTGGCCGCAGTCGGTAAGGGGGAAGGCCGAGGCTGCCCCCCCCGCTCCTCCAAAGGCGACCCCCGCGGGGAGGCAGCAGGTGAGGGGGGCCCATGGCACTGCGCATTGGAGGCAGCCATTTTTTACGATGCGTCAGGTGCGCGCCGAAAGCCCTTTCTCTGTCGACGACGCTCGGCGAGAAACTGTTTGAGTGCGGGCACCGCAATCGTGTACACATCTCCCTTTCGCTGTACGATGCCAGTATTTGCCCAACTATTCAATGCTGTGGCAACGTGCCCAGCGTGCACCACCACTCAATTTTGCTGTATGTTTCTCCTGGAAGGAGCTCTTCATCCGCAGACCCCACCAAACATCAAACGTTGTGTCCATCACTTTGTTGTTGCGCTCTGTCGTGGGGTGCGTTGTGCTCTCAACTTGGTTTGCGTCAACAGCTTCCATCAGTTCACCGCATGCACGGTCCAAGGAAGTATTATGTTCCCTCGTTGTTCCAGGATGTTTTGACAACTCTCGGAATGTGTCGTTGAGCACTTTGAATCGTTTTTGGTCCAGTGCGGCCGCTGCCAAGCAAACGTCAATCCTTTTTCCATGTTTCTTCTCCTCCCCCTCCTTTTCCTTCTCCTCCTCCTCCTCCTGCTTCTCCTCCTCCTCCTCCCTCTCCTCCTCTCCCCTCTTCCTCGCCCCCCTCTTCTTCCTCCTCCTCCTCCTCCTCCTTCTCCCCCTCTTCTTCCTCCTCCTCCTCCTCGCCCTCCTCCTCCACCTACTCCCTCTAATGGTGTCGACTTCGACCACGACCACGACCACGACCACTTCCACGACCACCATGATGACGACTACGACGGCGACTCCCCGAGGGCTAGGCGCGAGGCTTAGTAGGCCGCCCGACCCCCTCGCTCAGGCCGTCACGTACGCGCCGGTGGCCCCGCCGACGCCTCCACGCGCGCGCGCGCGCGCCCCCTCCGACGGGGGCCTCGCCGCCGCCGCCGCCGCAGGGTGCCGCCGTGGTCGTGGTCGTAGTCACGTTCGTCGTCGTGGTGGTGATGGTCGTCGTGATGGTCGTGTGGTGGTGGTGGCAGTGGTGGTTGTCGTCGTCGTCGGCATCGTCGCTTTCAGTACCAGTGCAGTCAACGCCGAAGTCGTCGGCGTCGCCGTCGCCGTCGCCGCCGTCGGGTGCCGTCGTAGTCGTGGTCGTCGTACTGGTGGTCGTCGTGATGGTGGTGGTTGTCGTCGTAATTTCCGGAAATTGTTCGAAAGGCTTCGAAGCCCCAGGTAGTTTCCATCAATTGCGCCTCGTCGGGAGCGTTTTGGGGGTGCCGAAATCGTTCCGATTGGCCGCCAGAGAGCCGAGTTGGGTTCAGAAAGCGCGGGGGCAACATTCGAAGGGGTCACAGGCTCGGGGGGGTGGATCGACCCCCAATCGCCCATTCATCGCCGATGGGGGCCCGATAGCACGTCCTGCCCAGGAGCTTGCGGGTTTGCTATCGGTGGCCGATCTGTCCGCGATGTATCGCCGATTCCAGGTCTATGTCTCCCCCCCTGAGATGGTCCCCCCCTATCGTTCCCCCTCAGTGGTGGTGATGGTGGTGGTGGTGGTGGTCGTCGTCGTCGTCGCCGTCGCCGTGTCGCCGTTCAAGTTCTGGCCGTCGATGTCGACGTCAGAGGGGGGAGGGTGGAGCGAGGCAGGAGGATGAGGAGGTGGGACGAAGCTTCTCCCTCACCCTCTCATCCTCCTCCTTTTCTCGTCCCCGACCTGTGCCACTGGGTCCCCTTCAGGCAAACAGGCGGGTAGCAGCCCGATCGTCACCCCATTTGTGCCCATCCGAGGTTCGTAGGCAAGCACGATGTTCGGCAGTGACGGGCGGGGGAGAGACTCTTGCATCTCGTGGCCACGTTGCATGCCCACCCGTTCTCCCAATGGCCAGGTTACCCCGCCCTGCCGTGCGTGAGGGTGGGCGGGTCGCTTATGGGTGGCCCATCAGGGTATCCTCGCCCCTGCTTCCCAGCGTGCGTTGGGGTGAGCGGTCACGCCGGGAGAGTGGTGCCCCCCGGGTGCGTGGTCGGTGCGTGTCGCTATCTGAGGCCAGACGGCTGGACGCAGCTCGAAAAAGGCGGGGCCAGAATCGCCTCGTCATCGGAGCGTTGCGCCTGGAGTGCGCTGCGTGTGAAGGATGAGGGCAGTTACGTGTTGTGATGCTTGTTGGCCGGCCTGTTGTTGCCTGGCTCCTCCTTCTTTCTCGGCGCGCGCCAGGTATATGTCGCGAGTGAAGGATGTGGGCAATTGTTAATTGTGATGCTTATTGGCTGGCCCGTCGCTGCCTTGCTTGTTTTCCTCGGGTATTCATAGGAAGGCTTTGCGTGACTTGTGCTGGCTATGTACGCCCGCTACTTGAATGTAGTGGCTTCCCACTGGGGTTGGCAGCTGGTGTGACGATGGCAAAGTCCCAGGCAAGGTTTTGCACGGGCACGGGAGCTACCCGTTGTTTCTTGTGAGTGCATAGTACGACTGGTATTGTTCACGGTAGTCCCCATGGTATTCCTTTCCTCCCCCTTCGTCCTGCCTCCGCCTTTGCTCCTCGCGGGGCCGCCGGTCGGCTGCAGGAAGAAGAGGAGGAGGAGGGGGGGAGGAGGAAGGCCACGCGCGGGATCCGTTCTCTGCATTCGGGGCCCAGGGGCCTCGGGGTCAGCCTCAGCCCGCGCGGCCTGCCGCCGCGCGATGGCGGAACGGAGACCGCGGGCGCCAGCAATCTTTAACGAGGATGCGAGACCATACCTGGCCGCTGGAGACCGAGAGCAGCGCGCGCTGCAGCGCGCATGCTGGGCTACGCTGCGCGGACAGACTGCTACGTCGCCCAGAAGGACGTCCACTTCGTCATGAAGGGCGCCAGCCAGCTGGTACGATGTCAGAGTTTCGGCGTCGAAGTATACGACGTCGCAAAATGCGACAAATACGACATCACATACGACATTCACAACAAAAAATAGGACACCAGGCGCGACAAGGCCGAGCAGCCTGATAAGGTGACCAAGTACATCGTCGTGGAGATAGCTGTTGGTCACGGCACCGCCGCCTATGACGATGACGATCACGAAGCCTACAACGGCTACGACGAATACAACGGCTACGACGACTACACTGCATACGGTTTCGTCCCCCTGCCGCCTACCATGCTGGCAGAGTCTCGAGAGCCACCTGCGGATTTTTGAAGGCCACCACCAGAGCTACGACAGCAGGAAACATGGGGTTCGAGAGCCACGGGTTGAACTTCCAGGACCACCGGCAGGGCTACGACGGCAAACAGCAGGACTTCGATGACCGCTGGCAGAGCCACCGGGGCCGCCAGCAGAGCTTCGAGGGCCACCAGCTGAGTTATGAGGGCCAGCAGCTAAGCTTCCACGGCAAGAAGCAGAGCTTTGAGAATCACCAGCTGAGCTTCGAGGGCCCGCCCCCAGCAAAGGTTCGATTGAAAGCAGGGCCGCAAGAGCCACCAGCTGAGCTTCACAGGCCACCTTCAGCGCTACGACGGCAAGGAGCAGCGCTTCGGGGGCCAGCAGCTGAGTTCCGAGAGCCACCAGCTGAGCCCCCAGCGCCCCCAGCGGAATTACGATGGCCACCACCTGAGCGTCGACGGCAAGGGCCAAAGCCTCAAGGACCACCAGCAAAGCTATGCCAGCCACCAGGGAAATATCACGAGGAGCAAGACGAAAAATGCTGCTACGAGGGAGTCTGGATAACGGAACTCTAGGACCTGGCAGCCGACGATTCCTACGTGAACTACGTGGGCGAACAAGACAAGGCCTGGGTGTTCTCCGAGAAGTCAGAACACGCAGAAATAAGAGGACCGCCGGAGGACGTGCGAGGGCCACCATCGCAGCTACGACGGCCACCAGCAGAGCTATCAGGGCCACCAGCAGAGCTTCGCGGGCCACCGCCAGTACGTGGAGGTCCACCAGCAGAGCTACAAAGACCACCAGCAGAGCAACGAAAACCACCAGCGGCGCTACAAAGGCCACCAGCACAACTGTGTCGGTCAAAAGACGAACTACGAGGGATACCAGTCGAGCCTCGTGGGCCATACGGTGAGCGACGCGGGCCAGTAGCAGAGCCCCGAGGGCGACCAGCAGAGCTACTTGGACCAAGAGCCGAGCTATGACGGTCACAAGCATATCTTCAATAGCAACAAGCAGAACGAGGAGGACCACCAGTGTATCTGCAAGGACAACCGGTACATATACCAAAGCTAGAAGGCGAGCTACGAGGCCCGCCAACAGAGAGACGCGGACCACCAGCAGAGCTTCGAGGGCCACTAGCTGGACGACAACGAGCCACCAGTCGAGCTACTAGGGCTACGAGCTGAGCTACCATGGCCACAAGCAGAGCTACGAGAAACACTAGCAGAGCTACCGGGGCAACCTGCTGCGCTACGAGGGCCGCCGGCTCAGCAGCAAGGGGCACCAGCTGAGCTGCGAGTGCCAGAAGGAGGGCGACGCGGACCACCAGCTGAGCTACCAGGGCCCCCAGCTCGGCTACGAGGGCCAGAGGCTGAGCCTTTGGGGCCACCGGCTGACCTACGAGAGCAACCAGCTGAGCTACGACGGCCTGCTGCTGAGCTAGGGTATTCACCGCCGCAGCTACTAGGGCAACCTGCAGAGGGACGATGGCAGCAAGGTCAGCTCAGAGCAGGACAACAAGCAGAGCTGCGAGGGCCACAGGCAGAGCCACAACAGCCAATGGCCGAGCTTCGAGGGCCACCTGTTGAGCTACGAGGACCACCGACCGACCTTCCAAGGCCACAACCCGCCCTTCTAGGGCTGCAAACAGAGCTCCCAGGGCCATCAAATCAGCTACGGGTCCCCAGCGGAGCTGCGCGGGCCGCAAGCTGCGCTACAAAGGTCACGGGCGTAACTCCCATAGCCACCTCCAGAGCTGCGATGGCTTCCAGATGGATCACGACAGCCACTAGCTGAGCTACAAGCTGCGCTACGAGGGCCGCAAGCAGAGCTACGAGACCTACCAGCAGAGTTACCGGGGCCACTTGCTGTCCTACGAGAGCGGGGAGCAAAGCTACGGGGCCCACCAGCTGAGCTGCGACCCCCTCGCGTTGAGCTGCGGGAGCCAGATGTAGTTCTACGGGGTCTTCCAGCTGAGCTGCCAGGGCCAGCCGCGAGACGACGCCGAGGCCCACGTAATACCTGGACAACTACTAAGCCGATTGCATTCGGAGACAAGGTGGAGGGCAAGTTGTGCAGTGATTCTTTCGAGCGCACGGTTTTGCATCTGAGCGTCCAGACATGGAAAATCTTATGGGCCGACGGCTTTGAAGATAACGCCCCCGGCTATGTTATCCAGAGGGAGCCACAAGCTGAACTGCGAGGGCCACAAACCGAGCTGCGAGAGCCGCAGGTAAGGCTACGAGGGCCACCAGCTGATCTACCAGGGCCATTGGCTGAACTACGAGGGCCACGGCCCGGGCCAATCGGGCCACTATCTGAGCTACGAGGGCAACCACTTGAGCTAAGTGAGCTACGAGGGGCACCATCTGAGCTGCAAGGGCTACCTGCTTGGCTGCGAGAGCTGCCGCCAGAGCTGCTGCGAGGGCCACCTGTGGAGCTAAGAGGGCCACCGCCTGAATTACGATACCCCCGCAAAAAAAATGCCTGAGCGTGGCCCGACCTCAACCATGTTTCATGTCCCCCCATATACACTGAGCCTCGGGATGTGAGATGGACAGGCGGCCTCCCCCTTCGCCCCCCCCCCCCCCCTCCGGGAATCCGAAGCTGCCCCCCCCAGGGCTCCCGTGCTGCGCTGCCCGCCCGCGGTGCGCAAGTAGGCGCGCGGTGCGGCCGCGCGGACGTGGGAACGCGCCGAGTCGTGCTGCGGCAAACAGGAGGACGAGGAAGAGGTCGAGGAGGAGGAGGAAGAGGAGGAGGAGGAGGAGGAAAAGGCCATTGGGGCTTGAGTGGGCCAGGGGAGGCCCGCAGGAGTTCTGGCCTTACGCGTGTTGAGGACACCGTAACCTCAGCCGCGTTGCTTTTTTCCAGTGAGAGTGGATCAGCCTCCACCACGTTCCCTCAGTTCCAGACACGTCAGCCCGAGCCGACGTGGCACAGGCG
Organism: Prorocentrum cordatum; assembly: GCA_963575745.1. Classification (NCBI taxonomy): domain Eukaryota; class Dinophyceae; order Prorocentrales; family Prorocentraceae; genus Prorocentrum; species Prorocentrum cordatum. Next base: position 9,237 of record CAUYUJ010016911.1, read on the forward strand.
CCTACGACGAGGGCGAGCCAGCGCTCGCATTCTGGTGAGATCGGGCCGTGCTGCCGAATTGCTCGGGGCTCATCACAGTGCTCAACGTCCAGCAGGTAGTGCTATGCCAAGGTGGCAATGCTCATGCGGTATCCACAACGCCGCCGCCCTGGCGTCCTGCAGGGGCTGTGGGTTGCACTGGCGTCAGGGCTGGCGTGGTCGCAGTCCAAGGAGGGGGGCTTTTTCAAGGGCGTCGCCGAGGAGTGGAGCTTCCCCGCGCAAGACTGGAGCGGGCCCGCCCTGGGCGTCCAAGGCCGCAAAGTCCGACGCCGCGCCCTACGTGAGGATGGCCACCCCGTCGGAGGCAGCCCTCTCGGATCATTTCAAGCCGCTGCCGCCAGGCGGCACCGAGGAGGCCAAGAAGGAGTATCTTAAGGATGTGCGCCAAAAGATTGCCCTGAACGAGAACCAGCACCAATTGCTATGGGCACAGAAGATGGACACATCAGAGTGCGCACATCATCTCAGTTTTCTACGACGGTGCCTGATCGCCCACCTTCCCTTCGAGGTCCAGCTGACCATGGTCGAAGGCAGCCTGGCGCGCATGGCGGCGCGGGGAGAGACGGCTCGCAAGCAGTGGGGGGACGCGCAGATCGAGGCCGACCCCCTGAAGGTAAATTCCGAGAGGGTGATGGATCAGATCAAGGCGCTCAAGATCACGAAGGTTCAGCTCATGGAGGCGCTCGAGGACGAGCGCGAGTCCGCGGAGGCTGGCAACGTGGAGGAGCTCGCGGGGGCCTCGGCGACGCAGCAGCCCCCAGCAGCGGGAGCGGCCGCAGCAGCCGCGGCTCCAGATGCTGCGACTTCGGTGGCTCCGCCGAGCCCGCCAGCTCCATCGCCACCGCCGGCACCATCGACGGCCAAATCAAGTGCTACTTCCCCAGGGTCGCCGACTGTATCCCAGATGCAAGGGGAGGTCGCAAAGCAGCTGTCGCCGGTGAAGGAAGAGATCGCGACGTTGTCGGAGCACATGCGAAAAATCATGTTGGAGGTCATGGCCAGTCGAGCTGCATCGACGGAGGCTCCTACCACACCAGAGTCGGTGCGATCATCTCCGAGGGTCAAGCCGAAGGAGGAGCCCGCGGCCGAGGCTCCATCGCCTGCGCGAGATCGGAGGTCTCCGTCGTTTGGCTGCCCGAGGTCGAGGAGTGCAGAGAGGTTCAGCAGTCGCCGTTCAGCCTCAGAGGCCGCCAGGCCACGCAGCCGAGCACCACCGATGAGTCACCAAGCCTATGCCAGAGCCATCTTGGAGTGTGGCTTGGGCTCTTCGACTCAGGAGGATTGAGGGCGGCCTCAAGTTCCCCCACTTCGGCTCCTGGAGGCGGCCAAGGGCCAGTACCAGCAGCTGCTCAACATCCTGTCGTTCATTGCCTGAGCCTTCCTTAGCGCCAGCGCCTCTGCGTGAAGGTTTCTTCTGGCATTATGTTCTGCACATCGGCGTTCTCGGCGCCATGCCTTGACAGCCGCTGCCGCGCATGCTGTCCAGGGGCCCCTGGGTGTGGCCCCCCCCCATCCGCTCCCGATCTTCGGCCTCGACCCTGATTCTTATCCTAGGGGTCCCATGGTGACAGCGGCAGCCTGTCCTGAGTCAGTAAATGCTTTTACTTCGGTTTACGATGGAGCCAACGACAGCGGGCAAGACCTGGCGGCTTCGAGGGGGGCTGAGGGGTTTAGTCCTGCCAGCATGGAGGCGGACAGCTCATGCGAGAGCTGCGCGGGGGCCATTGGGGGTGTCCCCACCCTCCTCTCCTCCTGGCTTGGACCTCCTCCTCCTTCTCTTCACGGACACTCCCATGGCCCCGATTGGCTTCCCTCCACGGTTCCTGCCTCGAATTTCCTTGGCGGTGAGTGGAGGCAAGGCCTGTTTGAACATCTGGCTTCCGTTTCAGAATTGGTGCGTCACGATCGCTTGGGGAAGCGGTCTCACGCGCGCTATGCGGAGGAAGCCTCACCACCCTACCTCCGCTCCTCCTCCCACGCCTCTGGCGCGGGGGTTGGGGTGCCCCCCCCAGCTCGGGGCTCGCTTGGGGGGGGGGGGGGCCTAGCATTCCTATCTCAATCGCTGACGCTCTTGGGCCTTGCGCTGCTGCAAAAAAAGGGCGCGGTACGGTGTGATGTGAAGTTGCGACGGTCGATTTTGGAGGGTCTTATGGTGACTGGTGGGTTTCAGTTACTTTACGACCTGGGGGGCCGCGACGACATCCACCCCATTGCGGCCACAGCATTGGATCTTGTGCCGGTGCAGAGGGGCTCGGCTTCTACGAACTATCTCTTTGTAGACGGGTCTTCTTTCCCCACGGGCCCCGCTGGCTCGGGGTGGGCCGCGGCCCATGTGTTGGCCAACGATGATGGCAGTTTTGGTTTTGGTGGGGCCTTCTGGTCCAGGGCCATGGTGTCCTCCCCTGGGCTTTCTACCCCTGGCAGTGCCATCATCGCTGAACTTGTTGGGATCGTTTGGTGCCTGGCCTGGGCTGTTTCCAGGGGAGTTGAAGGCAGAGTGATCATCTACTCGGACTGCTTAGCTGCCATTGATGCTGCTTTGGGGATCTCTACGGTGTCCTCCGCCCAGGCGCTAAGCAGTACTGCTCATGCGCTCTACCTCTCGGCCAGGACCCAGTTCGAGATTCAGTTGTGTCACGTCCCAGGGCATTGCGGTCACCCCTGGAACGAGCTGTGTGACAGCCTGGCCAAACGTGCGTCTAGGGGGGGCTTCCTGCCCCCGCCAGCTCCGCTGTTGGGAGTTTTGGCCGACTCCAGTTGCGCCGACTGGGACTGGCTGAGGCGAGCCCCCCTCTCGGTTCGGAGTGCGTGCCCGCCTTATGACAGCCGAGGATTCTGGTGTAACCCCTCCCCCCCCGTGCCTCGTGTGCTACCTTGGCTGCGAGTCAACCCGACCCAGCGTCCTTGGCTGCCCCCCCCCCCCTAAAGTTGAGGCCTAGCTCGAGGTCCGTGCGGTCACCTACAGCGCTCTCTCCCTGCGACGCAGCGATGCAGATGACCGCGCCCAGCGCTTCGCGGAAGGAAGAGCCAGGGCCGATCTGCTCCGTACTCAACTTGACCTCATGGAAGTCACGTTTGCGGGGATCCAGAAAGCCCGTGCCAATTCGGGTGTTCGGACCGCTGGGACCTTTGTTGTTTTCAGCTCGGGAGGGTCCGACGGGAATTTGGGGGTTGAGCTCTGGGCGTCCACCCAGAACCCTTATGGCTACCGTGAGGGAGCCCCCCTCGTGTTTGAAAAGCGTCATTTCTATGTGGTCCACGCCGGTCCTCGGCGGCTGTTTGTCAAGGTCAGCGCCCCAGCTTTTAGGCACACCATCGCTGTTCTCCACGCCCATCACAACGACATGGGCCCCAACCTCAGGACGGAATGGTGGGAAGAATCCCTTGCTCTCACATCCAAGTGGAAGGCGGAAATTATCCTTGCCGACGCCAGCGGTCGCGTTGGAAACCAAATCGTTGATGGTATCGGCGTGGGGGGCTACGGTTTCCCCAATACGTCGATGGGGTGCTTTCCTGATGGATTTCTTGGCCTGTTCTGTGTTGGATGCGCCGACTACCCTGTTCCCTGGATCCACGGGGTGTCACACCTGGACTGCCGACAACGGCGCCCCTCACAGGTTGGACTATGTGTTGACTTCCCCCCGCCTCACCCCATGCGTCAAAAATCCCGGGGTTTGGCGCGACTGGGACTTCCTGGTCGCTGCTGAGGACCATAGGCCCGTGTTCGCCGACCTGCATTGGACCTCGCGGTCCGTCCCAGGAGTTGCTAGCAGGCACGACAGAAGTGCTTGGTTAGATCCCGCCCGTCAGGCTCAGTTTGCTGCCAAGCTGCTGGAGGTGCCCCCTCGTTCCTTGGGGGGTGGATGCCAACTCCCACTATGCGTTGGTTACGCAGCAGATCAGGGAAGCTGCGGACGACGTGTTTCCGCCCGTTTCTAAGCACCCACGCAAGCCCTACGTTCGTGCTCGGACCCTGGTCCTCATTTCTTTGCGGCGCAGAGTCCGCGCTGCCCTTCGCCCGTCCAAACGCCCTAGGTTGATGAGCACTCAGGGGCTGGATGAAAGAATGGATGGGAGTCCTGGGGACATTGAGCAAGAAGGTCTTCATCCTATCCAGAAGGACCGTGGCAAGGTCCCCGCTCCTCCGCCAAGAAAGGACGCTGGCCCAATGTTTGAGTTGTGCCGCCGCCTCTCCCTGCACTGGCCGTTTGAAGGTGACTCCGTTGTGGATGAATGGCGATTTCTCACTGATCTGGTGGACGCGGTCGTTGGTTACCATGCGGGCGTTCTTGGCCGTGACGAGGCGTTGGATGTCGTGACTTCCTTTCTCAAGAGCTCGGGCCGTATGGTCCGTAGGCTCCTGGAGGAGGATCGTGCGGCTCACCTCGAGAGTATGGCTGACCAAGTGCAGGCCGCGTATGAGCCAGGAGATTCTAGGGGCCAGTGGGACCTTCTCCGTCGTTTGTTGGCCGTCGGGGGCCGCCCTGGAGAGTACTCGAGTAAGCACCTCCCTACCCGCAGGTCGCCCGAGGGGGGAGTTTTGGCCGACCCCGTCGAAGTGGCCAACGATGCTCACGCCCACTTCGCCCAGATGAAAGAGCGGAGGCCGTTTCTATTGAAGGTTTGTTGGGCCGTTACAATTCCCCGTCTTCTGATTGCTTTGTTTGTTCAACCCCCGTCAGGTGCTTGGACAACTTGATGTCCCTCGGTCAAACGATCCGCAGCTTTCGAACTGCCAAGTCCAATAAGGCCAGTGGCCCCGATTTAGGGTCGGATTCCCTCCTCCGTGCTGCCCGTGGTGCGTGTGCCAGGCTGGTTAACCCCCTGTATGTGAAGATTGGCATCCAAGGTCGAGAGCCTCTGGATTTTAAGGGTGGCTGGGCCCATGGGCTCTGGAAGGGCAAAGGCGATGCTGCTTTCATCGAGCAGTATCGCCAGATTTTACTGATGAATCACATTGCCAAGCACCATCATAAATTCCTCCGAGGTCGTCTGTACTCGATTGTTGAGCATCTGCTTTTCAGTGCCCAGTGCGGAGGGGTTAAGGGCCGAGGGACTGATCTGGCCCTCCACACTACTTTGAGTTTCATGGACCTGGGCCGCCAAAAAGGTTTGACCACGATGCTGGCTTTTGGTGACCTAAAACAGGCTTTTTACTCCGTGGTCAGGGAGATTGCCCTTGTTGTTGGCTCGTCTGTTGACGATCGAGCCGAAATCATTGATCGGGCTGAGGTCCCTCTTGCCGTGGTCCCTGTCCTCGATTTTTTTGTCGTCCGGAACCTCGCGCTCACTCCTGCCGCGTTTTCGGACGTTCATTTGTTGATGCTTGTGGCTGATGCCCATGCCCACACTTGGTTTGGAGTTAAAGGCAGCAGTTTTACGGCTAGGACCCGCACTGGGTCCAGACCTGGGGGCGCCATGGCGGACTTAGTTTTCAACCTCGTGTTCTGCCCCGTCCTCGGGTCTCTCCGTGAAAAGCTGAGCGAGGCTGGGCTCCTCTGGTCGCTTCCCCCTTCTCCCACCCACACTTTTGCGCTGGATTCTGACCCCCTTGCACCGATGGTCGCGGAGTCGGCCTTCGTGGATGACCTCGCCACCCTGTGCGTGTGTCGGGGCAACCGCTTGCTCATCACGCAGTTGGACACTCCCATCCGCATCCTACACTACACGATGCTCAGCTACGGGATGCGACTGAACTACGGACAGGGCAAATCCGCTATTCTCCTCTCCATACGGGGAGCTTTCTCCCAGGTTGCCAAAGAAAAGTTTTTCGTCCACCAGGGGGGCACCCACGCGGTTGAGGACTTGGGGGTCGAAGACGACCTTCCTGATGTGCACAAGTCCCTGGGATCCTTGGTGCACCGGGATGGGCTTCTCCGCCCCGAGCTGACGCTCCGCAGAGCGCGGCAGCAAGTTGCCCTGGGCCCTTTGAAAGTTTCGGTGTTTCCTCGTCCCATGCTGGCTGTGGCTCGGAAAGCTCAGTGGACCGATGCGTTGTGCTCCTCGGCCCTTCTGTACAATTGCGCTATTTGGGGCCGCCTGTTTGCCTCTGATTTCTCGTTCGTCTCTGCGGCCTATGTTGGCAGTTATCGGTCCGCCATGGGAAAGGCTCGCGACGCTGGTCCTGGGCGCAGGCCCATGAGCGCGGAAGTTTTAGTTGAAGTTGATCGACCCGATCTTGGTTCCGTGATCCGCCTCCGCCGCTTGAAATACTTTGGACGCGTTGCTGTGAGGGGGTCTTCCCAGCTCCGTCTCCTCCTGGACCTTCTCCTTGAGGGTAGGGATCCGTGGGGGCATTTGATCAATGAAGACTTTGCTTGGGTCCACCACCTTGATCCCAAGGAAGAGGGCCCCCCATCCCCCCCTCTCCTACTGGGCGCACCTCGCCCGCTCGGACCCCTCTCTCTACTCTCGCGTCGTCGCGGGCGCTTGCAATGCCCGCAGGAGATGGGCGGCTGACCAATTCAAGCTTGAGGTTTGGAGACGGGCGCTCTACGACATGTGTTTGGATAACCAAGTGACCCCGCCCCCCTCTTGCATTGAAGCCTCGCCCGAAGTGTGCTATGTTTGCTACGATTTGTCGTGTTTCGGCCACGATAGGTGCGTGGCGCAAGCACCGCTTACTGGCACATCCTGAGACCGACCTCGCGCTGAAGTTCGTGGTGGGCCCCAATTGCCAGCATTGCCTTAACCACTTTCACACCCGCAACCGTCTGGTGCGGCACCTTAAACATGGCAGAACTGCGTGCTTCAAGGCCTGGGTTTCGTTCTCCCCCCCCGCTAGGCCCGAGCAGATCCTGCAGGAAAGAGAGCAAGCCGCCGACAACACTAAGTCCATGAAGAAGCGCGGCCTCAGATCGGAGAAGGCGTCTATCCCTAAGTTCAGGTTCTATGGCCCACCTATCCCCCCTGGTCCGCCTGGAGTCCTGGAGGAGTTAGTGCCCCCCGGCCCTCCGCCTGCCCCCGTTTTGGTCGAGTCTCCCTTTCTGTTTGATTCCCTGCTCATTCCAGGGCCCGTAGGAGGCACTCGCTATGTGTTCCATTTATTTAGCGGACAGAGGCGCTGGGGGGATGTACAGTTCTATTTCGATGGGCTTGTGCACCAGTCACCCCGCCCCCTAGCGATGTTATCTATTGGTGTCCAGAACGACAGAGTAGCGGGTAATTTAATGGACCCCAAGGCCGTTCAGACCTTTTTGGCCATGATTCGTGATGGGTTTGCTGTAGGTGTGCTCGCTGGTCCACCCTGCGAAAGCTGGTGTGCGGCTCGGAGGCTTGAGCTGCCCGATGGCGGACCCCGTCTAATTCGTTCCTTAGCTTACTTGTGGGGGATCCCCCAGGCCAATGCCCGAGAGTGGGCCCAGCTGGACCTCGGCACTGGCCTTTTGAGGACCTCCATTTTGTTGATGTGTGCCTGTTATATATATATATATATATGGAGCCGCGGGCATCCAAGAGCATCCCGCCCCTCCCCCTGGCCCCACTCTTCCGAGTTCTTGGTTTGTTTCCGAGGCGTCTTATCTGCGGACGCTCCCTCAATATAAAAGCACGGTCGACTTCGTTTGGGTTGATCAGTGCTGTTTTGAGGCGCCCAGCGTCAAACCTACGGTTTTCCTCGTAATTAATCAGCCTCACTTTCGTGATGCACTGGCCCAAGTCCCTGGAAGGGGACGTTGTTGCCATCTGCCAGGCCCCCACACTACCCTGATCGGAAGAGACCCTTTTGGGGCCTTCAGGACTGCACCGGCTAAACAATATCCTCCGCCGCTGTGCGAATTCCTGGCTGCCTCGCTGTTTCACGTTGCCGCAGCAGTGTGCTCCCCAAGCGATCGTGAATTTTCCACTGGTGCCGAGGACGCCATTGACGAGAGTGTTCGTGCCTTCTACAATCCTTTGGACCCCTTCTTTGACGGGCACAGTTGGAATAGCTTTGGTTCCGACTGTAGGAGGTAGTCACTTCTAATTCGTTCCGTGTTTTTAATTGTCTAATTGGGTGCAAGTTTTCCCTGCACGCTCTGCGCGTTCTGTGGTAGGTTTCAGTTCAGTTCAGGAGGAGGAAGAGGAGGAATAGGAGGAGGAGGAGCAGGAGGAGGAGGAGGAGGAGGAGGAGGAGGAGGAGGAGGAAGAGGAAAAGGAGGAGGAGGAGGAGGAAGAGGAGGAGGAGGAGGAGGAGGAGGGGGAGGAAGAGGAGGAAAAGGAGGAGGAGGAGCAGGAGGAGGAGGATG
>CAUYUJ010016911.1:20000-26158 GCA_963575745.1 Prorocentrum cordatum
GGGGGGGGAAGAGGAGGAGGAGGCGGAGGAGGAGGAAGAGGATAAGGAGAAGGAGGGGAGGAGGAGGAGGAGGAGGAAGAGGAGGAGGAGGAAGAGGAGGAGGAATAATAATAGTGATAATCGTAATAAGACGTATCATAAGAATACTAATACGAATAAGATCGGAATGATACGACGAATCGGAATAATGATAATACGACTAAGAAGAATAATCGTAATACTTATAAGAAGAAGAATCAAAACAATAATGACACTGATAATAATGAGAATCTTAGAACAACGTATCAGTAGTACTAATACATAGAAGATGTGGAGGAGGATGAGGGGGAGGAGGAGGGGGAAGGAGGTGGAGGAGGAGGAGGCGGAGGAGGAGGAGGAGGAGGGGGAGGCGGAGGAGGATGAGGAAGACGAGGAGGAGGAGGAAGAAAAGGAGAGAAGGATCAGTGTGAATTCGAGACTCACCAACGATGTTTGAATCCACTTTCCCTCCAAGCTCCCTCCCCATAGGCCCCTACAAGGATTCATTGTCACTGACGGAAGCTCCCCCGCTGGGAGGCAACCGTTTACAAAGGTTTTGATGCGTACCAAAACAGCATTCTCGTTACGAATGGGCCTGATTGTTGCGCCTTGGCGATGTAGCGTGCCAGAACGCCATTTCCGGGGCTTCAACATCGCGACTCCGAGTAACTGCTGCGCCTGGGTAACCCTGAATCGTTGCCACACGCAGTTTTTGGTATGCTAACCATGGGAACCCGTGAAACTGCTGCAACTGTTTAAGACGAACGTCCGCGGCGCTAAGGCGAGAGCCACATTTTGAAAAAGGAACCGACCTCCAGCCGTGAAGCTTCTGGAATTGCTGAAAACCAATGCGCGCGGCGCTTCGGCGAGGGCCACATTTTGAACACCACCCGCCCTCAATCCGTGAAGCTTTTTAGCTTTTTCGCATCGACTGTGTGCGGCGCTAAAGCGAGAGCCACATTTTTCAAGCGGAACCGTCCTCCATCCGTGAACTTCTTGCAGATGGTTAAAACGAACGTGCGTGCGCGGTGCAGAGGCGAGAATCACATTTCGAAAACGACCCGCCCTCAGTCCGCGAAGTTCTTGCATAAGAAAAATGTGCGTGGCGCTAAGGTGAGAACCGTATTCCAGACGCTTCGCGTATCCCCACCAGCCCATCCAGAAACGATGTCTAGGCGAATTGAGGTGATCAGGGAAGTGCGTGAGCAAAGAGGTGGACGGCCGAACCGTGCGACGGAGGGAAGAGGAGAAGGAGGAGGCTGGATGGATGGATGATGGAATGGGGAGAAGAAAGATGAATCAGGTGATGAGGAGGACGATGATGATGATGAGGAGGAGGAGGAGGAGGAGGAAGAGAAGGAGTAGGAGCAGGGAGGAGGAGGAGGAGGATGGCAAGCGAAAGGGCCAGAGGTCTCTTGGATGCCTCTCGGACCCTCTTGGGATATCTCTTGGGCGCTTCTCGGAGGCCTCTTGGGATGTCTTGGCGGTATCTCGGCGGTCCTGGGGGGCTCTTGGGCGTCTTGGGTGCCTCGGGGGGGCCTCTTGGGGCCGCTTGGGGTCCTCGTGGAGGCCTCCTGAGGGCCTCTTGGGGCCATCTTGGTTCCATCTTGGGGTCATCTTGAGACCTCTTGGGGTCTCCTGGGCGCCTCTTGGGTCCATCTGGGAGGAGATCGATCCAAGAAGGGGGGAGCTCCAATTAGACCACCCCAAAAGGGCACACATGGGGCCCAAACCATCGTAAAACCAACGAGTTTGGCTTCCTCGCCGAGGCCGTTTTGGACGCTCCAAAGACCCGCGACTGGCCCCGTCCAGGTCCAGGGGAGGGGGTAAGGGGGAGGGGTAAAACCCTCCCCGAACGGGAAGAGGGAGGGGTGGAAGAGGAAACATTCTAAACCACATACGCACAGAGGGCTGGTAGGATTTTGAAAGCCACCCGCCCTCAATCCGTGAAGCTGTTGCAATGTTTTAGAATAATGTGCGCAGCGTTCAGGTGAGAGCCACATTTTCATCCGTGAAGCCTTTGCAACTATCAGGCTTCAGGATCATACGTGGTAAGGGAGTCTCAGGCGAAACGCCCAGCCCGTCCTTTCGAACGGCCTCGGGGTGCGACAAGGAGGAGCTATTTATGAGGAAAGGAATGGAGGAGGAGGAGGAGGAGGGGGCGGATGAGGATGCTGAGGAGGAGGAGGAGGAGGAGGAGGAGGAGGAACCGTAGGGGGGAGGAGGAGGTGGAGGAGGAGGAGGAGGAGGAGGAGAGGAGGAGGAGGAGGAGGAAAAGTAGGGGGAGGAGGAGGAGGAGGAGGAGGAGGAAGAGGAGGAGGAGGAGAATGAGGCCTTCAGGGAGGGGGAGCCCCCTTCCATCTTATTGGGACGCCCTCCTGGAGGAGGGAGCGCCCCTCCCCCGAGCGAGGTGGTCATGCAGGTCCAGCCCTGGAGTTTTGTAGACGCCTCCACCGCCGCCGCCCCCATGACCGCGGTGGCGCAGGTGGTGGCGCCAGGCGCTGGACCGCAGGCCCGTTTGCGCCGCCGCCGCTGTCGTCGTCGTCGTCGTCGTCGTCGTCGTCGTCTTCGTCGTCTCGTCGTCGTCGTCGTCGTCGTCGTCGTCGTCGTCGTCGTCGTCGTAGTCGTCGCGTCGTCGTCGTCGTCTTCGTCGTCGTTGGCAACGTCGGCAACGTCGTCATGGGATGGCCGAGGGACTGCAGATCCAGTGTGATCTGGGGGCTCTGATGTGCAACCGCCAACACCAGTACCTCTGCGACCAACCTAAGTGTGCGAACCCGAGCGGCCAACCCAGGGGTGCGAACCTATGGGCGAGACCCTGTTGGCGACCGTCAGGCGACTCCTGCGATCGATTCATGGGCGAGGCGCATGGGCGGCATCCTACGGGCGGACAGTCGTTATGGGCAGCCACGACCCCGCCCAGCCCCGCAGCCGCTCCGCTTGCGGGGCGTCCCGCGGGCAGCACCCTGTGGGCGGGACCGTCCCGATAGCCACCGCGTGTGGGCAACCACCGACCACCTCCAGCGACCACCCCACGGGCGGCGACCAGGCAGGCGGGACCCGTTGGGCAACCACCAGCAGCAGTCTCGCGATCGTTCCATGGGTAGAACCCCGTAATCGGGACCCTCTGTGCGGGACCCCGTCAACATCAACCCGCCCCAGCGACCCTCCCACGCGCGGGACGCTTTTGGCGGGGACTATGGGCCAGACCCCATGGCTAACCACGGCCGCATTCCGGCAGACGGCCCCGACTGCTCCAAGACAGGTAAATCCTCTCAGCGTCAGGGAAAGCAGTCCACCCGTCGTCATCCGTCAGCGTCGGCCCCCCCCGTGCGCTGGCGGACAGATCCAGAGCCAGTGTCCCGCTGCCTCGCCAAGGCCTTCGTTGCGCGGCGGCTGGGTAGGGGCTGCTGCGCGCCTCCCGCGCGGGCGCGGCTGGGCCCGTAACCGTGCCGTGCTCGGCGGCCTAAGGGGCGAGGCTCTGGGGGGTCGAGGGCGCGGGTGCCTCCCCGGGGGGGGGGGGAGGGGGTGGGTGGGCGTTCGTGCCCCCGCCCCCCGCTTCAGGCACAGGGGGGGGGGTGGGGGGGCCGACAGAGGCGGGGTGGCGAGGGTGGGCGGGCTGCTGATCGGTGCATGCGCGCTCGCGGAGCTGGCTCAGGGAACGCGCCCTCAGTCAAGGGAGGAAAAACACCCAGACCCCGACAACTGGCGTTTCCTAAAAGCCGTTTGCGTTTTAAAACAGCCCTGCCCTGTTCGATTCCTTCCTTGGGTGCGTTTACCTAAATGGCTTCGCTTGTCGGGGTTCTTATTCTGGGGTTGGATTTTCTGCCCTCTATTGAGGAGTTCTCGCCCCTTCGCGGTCGTGCTCTGTCGGTTTCGCCTGCCCAGGCTTCGGGTTGGGTTGGGCACGGGCTTGCGGAGATGACGTATCGGGCGCGCGGGACGGGGGGGGGACTTGAGCCTTGGCGTGACCATTCTGGGTCAAGCGCGCAACGCTTGCTTCAGAGGAGGAGGAGCAGGAGGAGGAGGAGGAGGAGGAGGAGGCGGAGGCGGAGGAGGAGAAGGAGGATGCGGAGGCGGAGGCGCAGGCGCAGGAGGGAGGCGGAGGCGGAGGCGGAGGAGGCGGAGGAGGAGGAGGCGGAGGAGGAGGAGGGGGCGAAGGTGGAGGCGGAGGCGGAGGATGAGGAGGCGGAGGAGGAGGAGGAGGAATAATAATACAAAGGCGAAGCTGCAGACTGATAAGAAGACTGAACAACAAGAGGACCTGACACGACGAACAACCATACTAATACTAATACTGCTAAGAAGCAGACGAATATACTATTACGGCCACGGCGCATACACATACTATTCATAAGAAGAATAAGACGACGCATACAACCAATACTACGAATCATGCGAAGAATGCGAAGACGAAGAAGACGAACACTAACCATAATAATGCTATGAATACTGAGACGAACCATAAGAAGACTAACACTAATAACAACAGTAATTATACTATTAAACACACTACTAAAATGAAGAGGAGGAGGCGGAGGAGGAGAAGGAGGAGGCGGAGGAGGGGGGAGGAGGAGGAGGAGAGGGAGGAGACGGAGGAGGCGGAGGAGGAAGGAGTAGGAGGAGGGGGAGGAGGGGGGGAGGAGGAGGAGGAGGAGAAGGAGGAGGAGGAAGAGGAGATGATGAGGAGGAAAGGGAGGAGGAAGGGAGGAGGAAGGTGATGGTGAGGATGATGATGATGATGATGATCTTGACGATGATGATGATGACGATGATGATGGTGATGATGCTGATGATGATGATGATGCTGATGATGATGATGAGGATGATGATGATGATGAGGAGGAGGATGAGGAGGAGGAGGATGAGGAGGCGGAGGGAGGAGGAGGGAGGAGGAGGAGGGACGCAGGATGATGATGCTGATGATGATGCTGATGATGCTGTTGATGCTGATGATGCTGAAAGTGATGATGATGATGCTAATGCTGATGATGCTGATGATGATGCTGATGCTGATGCTGATGCTGATGATGATGATGATAACGATGCTGATGATGATCATGATGACGATGCTGGTGATGCTGATGATGGTGATGATGACGATGCTGATGATGATGAAGATGCTGATGATGATGGGGATGCTGATGATGACGATGCTGGAGATGATGATGATGATGATGATGATGATGATGATGCTGATGATGATGATGATGATGATGCTGCTGGCGATACTGATGATGATGCTGGTGGTGGTGGTGAGGGTGGTGGTGATGACGATGATCAGACTGATGATGATGACGATGCTACTGCTGCTGATGATGCTGATGCTGATGCTGCTGATGTTGTTGCTGATGCGGATGCTGATGCGGATGCGGATGATGATGCCGATGGTGCTGAGGCTGTTGATGATGCTGATGATGCGGCTGATGATTATGAGGATGCTGATGACGATAATGATGCTGATGCCGATCATGCTGATGACGATGATGATGATGCGGCTGATGCTGTTGCTGATGATACTGATGCTGCTGATGATGCTGATGATGCTGGTACCGATGTCGATGATATTCATGCTGATGATGCTGATGTTGTTGATGATGGTGATGCTGATGTTTTTGATGCTGATGACGCTGATGATGATGCTGCTGATGATGATGCTGATGATGATGATGGTGGTGGTGATGATGATGATGCTGATGCTGATGCTCATGATGATGTTGATGCTGATGCGGCTGATGGTGATGCTGATGATGGTGATGCTGATTATGATGATGCTGACGATGATGATGCTGATGCTGATGATGATGATGCTGACGATGATGCTGATGATGCAACCGATGAGTATTATGATGCTGATGCTGATGATGAGGATGATACTGGTGATACTGATGATGATGATGATGATGATGATTGTGATGATGATGATGCTGCTAATGCTGATGTTGATGATGCTGGTGATGTTGATGATGCTGCTGCTGATGATGATGATGCATATGCTGACGGTGATGTTGAGGGTAATACTGACGATGATGCTGCTGATGATGATGCTGAAGATGATCATGATGACGATGATGATGATGTTGATGCTGATGCTGATGATGATGCTGATGCTGTTGATGATGATGATGATGATCATGATG
>CAUYUJ010016911.1:26258-41258 GCA_963575745.1 Prorocentrum cordatum
ATACCATTAAGACACATACTATTAATCATAATAGCCATATTAATAGTATTATTAATAATAATAATATCAACACTACTAATACGACTGCTATTCTTACTATGGATACTCAGAATAACAATACTAACAATTATACTAATAAGAAGAGGAGGATAGTGAGGAGGTGGAGGAGACGGAGGAGGAAGAGGAGGAATACGTAGGAGGAGGAGGAGTATGTAGGAGGAGGAGGAGGAAGAGGAGGAGGAGGAGGAGGAGGAGAAGAAGGAGGAGGAGGAGGAGGAGGCGCGCCCGCAGGCCTCTCTCCAGGTGCCCTTTCAGGCCGTCGCCCAGATGGTCCCCATGATGGCGGCGCCTGTCGCGGGCTCGGCCGCGGGGGGGCCGACGTCGCCATGAGGAAGCTTGTCCTGAGGGAAAGCGGGTCCCTCCTCCCCCTTCCCCCTGCTCCATCCCCCTCCCTCTCTTCCATCCCCCTCTCGCGCTCGTCCTCGCCCTACTCTATTCCCTTCCTCCTCCTCCTCCTCCTCCTCGTCCTTCCTCTTCTCCTCCTCCTCCTCCTCCTCCCCTCCTCCGCCATCCCCCCCCTTCCTCCTCCTTCCTCCTCCTCCTCCTCCTTCCTCCTCCTCCTCCGTCCCCACTCTTTTTTTTGTGTGTGTGTGTGTTTG
The DNA here is from genome assembly GCA_963575745.1 of Prorocentrum cordatum. Classification (NCBI taxonomy): domain Eukaryota; class Dinophyceae; order Prorocentrales; family Prorocentraceae; genus Prorocentrum; species Prorocentrum cordatum. Next base: position 26,918 of record CAUYUJ010016911.1, read on the forward strand.
TTCTTCCTATAATTCGTATTATGATTATTCGTTTTATTCTGATTAAACTTATGATAGTAAGTATTATGTTTTTTCTTCTTTTTATTATTCTTTCTCCTGCTCCTCCTCTTCCTCCTCCTCCCTCCTCGTCTCTCTCCCTCCCGGTCCTTCTCCTCCCCCTCCTCCCCCTCTCGCCCTCGTCCTGAGGGCCACGGATCCTGACGGAAACGGGTCCTTCAGGGGCATCGCCTGGGGGATATGTAGGCTCAGGGGGGGATGCATCGATCCCCGATCGCCTATTCATCGCCGACCGAGTTTTGGTAGCCCACCCCGCCCAGGAGCCTCTTCTGCCTTCGTCCCCGCCTCCCCCTACTTTTTCTCCACATCATTGTTTCTCGTCCCTGCTGCTGTTTCTCCTCGCTTTTTATCCTCCCTTTCTCTTCGCCTCCATCTTCCCTCCTCCCTCATTCCCTTACCTCTCTTCCCTCCCTCCTCCTCCCTCCTCTCCCTCCCTCCCTACCTCCTCCCTCCCTCCTTCCTCCTCCCTCCCCCTCCCTCCTCCAATATGCTTCCGTCCCTCCGCAGCTAATCAATCTGATTACTACACTGGTCTCTTCCTGGATCCTGTCCGAGCTGGGCACGTCATCTTCCGCATGCTGTTGATGCCACGTTTGTTGTTCGTTTGCTTGCTTGTGTTGCATGTACGCACGTCTCTGCATACGTGTTGTTTGTGTTGCGATCGGAGCGTTTCTGGTGAGAATTTGTTTGCCCCGCTGCAGCGCCGGCTTCGTCTCAGGATCGACGCTCTGCCACCGTCGTTCAAAATGGCGCTCTCGCCCAAGCGCGGGCCACACTTCTGGATCCGAGTCCTTCACCGTCGCTGTCGCCCCGCTCCCGTCACCCTTTCCGCCTTCCGCTGGCCCTCCCGCTCTCCTGCTCCTCCCACTCCTGTTCCTGCCGCTGTTGCTTTCTTCTCGTCCTCCGCCCTCCGCATCCTGCCCGCCACCTCCTCCTCCAATTTACACAGCTTCCCTTCTGACCACCAGGGGTCTTTCGAGGGCTTCAGGTCCGCTATGACACCCGTCAGCGGATAGAAATGTCAGCGCAATGGGGATGGATGGATGGGGCGGGGCGGGATGTCAGACGAGGCGCGAGCGCACTCAGCATGTCCTTCTTCCCGTCTTCTTTCTCCTCGTCCTCCCTTCGTGCCCACTCCGCTCTCTGCAGTGTTCGAGTCGGAGATCGACTTCAGAATGCATTTACCCCAGAATTGGCATGTTGTACACTCTGCGGGACATGAGTAGACTCTTGGCAGCTCTACGAACAGTAGATGCATGTGTCGTGGATTCGACGAAAAAAACAAGCGTGGGGTACATCAATTCTGTCAGAGTGAGGGGGCCGAACGGTCATTCACTGTCCCTGGGTGCGTGGCTGATGTGGAATTCCGCGGTGCGGATTCTTGTTGTTGCTGTTGTTGTTTGTTGTTGTTGTTTGTTGTCGTCGTCCCACCCGCAACCCGCCCCGCGACCCACCCGCGACCCACCCCGCGACCCACCCCGCGATCCACCCGCGACCCCCCGCGACCCACCCGCGACCCACCCCGCGACCCACCCCGCGACCCACCCCGCGACCCACCCCGCGACCCAACCCGCGACCCACCCCGCAACCCCCCCGCGGCCCACCCCGCGACCCACCCGCGACCCACCCGCGACCCACCCGCGACCCACCCGCGACCCACCCGCGACCTACCCCGCGACCCACCCGCGACCCACCTTCGACCCAAACCACGTTCAAGGTACAAACCACAATTTTCGGCGCCTGCGGCGGGCTTTTTTGCATTCCTTCCAAGTGGAGAGCCCGCGACACATCCCGTGACCAACTCGCGACCAACCCGCGACCCAAACCACGTTCAGGGTACAAACCACATTTTTCGGCGCCTGCGGCGGGCATATTTTGCATTCGTTTCAGGTGGAGAGCCCGCGGCCCACCCGCGACCACGTTCAGGGTGCAAACCACATTTTCGGCGCCTGCGGCGGGCATCCTTTGCATTCGTTCCCTGTGGAGAACCCGCGGCCCACCCGCGACCCAAACCTCGTTCCGTGTACGAACCAATTTTTCTGGCGCTTGCGGCGGGCTGCTTTTGCATTCCTTCCAGGTGGAGGTGGAGAGCCCGCGACCCACCCGCGACCTAAACCACGTTCACTGAACAAACCAATGCCGCACAAGCGCGGCGGCGGATTCTTGCATGCCGTCTGAGCCCGCAAGGACCTCTTCACGCCCCGCACATCCACGCCAGCCCGTCCAGCAACTTTGCCCTGGCGAGTTGCCTTGATCAGAGAAGGCGGGGAGCATAAAGTGGAAAAAAGGATTGCGTTGCAGTTATCTTGGGAAAGGAGGGGGAGGCAGGATGAGTAAACAGGGGACGAGGAGAACGAGGAAGAAGAGAGGATGTAAGGAGAACGTGGAGAGAGAAAAGGAGGAGGAGCAGGAGGACGAGGGGGAGGAGGGGGAGGAGGGGGAGAAGGAGGACGAGGAGGGGGAGGAGGGGGAGGATGATGATGATGATGGACGACAATGGGAGGACGATGATGGAGGCCGATGAGGGGGAGGACGACAATGGGAGGACCATGATGAAAAGACGAGGGGGGGAGAGGGAGGACGAGGAAGAGAGGAGGAGGAGGAGGAGGACGGTGGAAGGAGGATGACGACGATGAGGACGAGGAGGAGGAGGAGGAGAAGGAGGAGGAAGAGGAGGAGAAGGAGGAGGAGGAGGAGGTGGAGGAGAGCGCCATCGACAAGGAAGGTGGGGGCCACGAGGTCCGCCGGCTCGACGACGCCCGCGTCGCCCGCGCCCGCCCCCTCACTCTTATCCGCAATTGCGGGGCGCTACGTAGTCGATCTCCTGCTCGAAGTGTGGCCTCCTCCTGCCTCGCCCCGCCTGGCCCTGCCGCCGCCTCCCGCCCCCTTGCAGTGCAAGGCCCGCCTCGCGGCACGCCCGTGATGCAGCCACGGCGGCGCGGCGCATTCCGCGTCCCCGCTGGCGTTCCCTCGGAGGGTGGCCGCGCTCGGCGCTTCGAGGGGTGTGGGGCCAGGAGGGGGTCTGAGCCTCCCAGATGGCGTCCGAGTGCAGTCAAGTCGCACAGTAAGGATGGGCAATTTTCCGTGGTTGCCTTTGCATCTTTCCCTTTCGGCTCATCCTTAGCCGCTTTCGCTGGCCGCGCCCAGCTCGACAACAGTAAAATGGCCCTCCAAGGCCTCCCAGATGGGATCCGAGAAGACGGAGACGGGGGATCGCCGATGCATCGCCGATGCATCGCCGATACATCACTGATGCATCGTCGATGCACCAGCGACGTCGGCGTGGAGAAAGTCGGGCTCCACATCGAGTCGTATCGCCAATGCATGGGCGATGCGGCGCGAACCTCCGATCCCATCTGTTCGGATCCCATCTAGGAGGCCTCTCGAAGGGTCACTCCTTCTTGGGGGGCTCGGGGCGGGAGCCGCTCCCCCGCGCTTCGCGCCGGCGCGAAGGGCCCGCACCTCCGCCGAATGTTTTTTTATCCCGGCGCCTTCCTGCGATTCTGGCCCCGCCATCGGGCCCCGGGGCCATCAGACATGGACCTGGGACGAAACATACTCATCTTATGTCTGCGTCACCCCCCAGGGGCGACGCGCGCGCGAGCCGAGAAGTCTACAAGCATAAGTTCCATGGCTCTGTGGCGGGCGCTTTCTGGCCACACCGCTCGGAAACACGATTTACAACATCACGTTCGTACCAGATGCTCGGTTCGGACAGGCGCCCCCGAGGAGGGCGCATCGTACTGGTGTGCCCTTCTGCGTCGCATCGATGGATGTCTGGCTCCCTCGCGCTTCGCCCCAGCGCGAAGGGCGGGGGGCTGGGCGACCCCGGCGGCGTGGTGGCCAGTCGGGCGCCGCGGGGCCTCTCCAGCCATCCCCGGGGGCTTCGATCCTCTGGCCTCGATCCTCGGCTCTGGTGCTCCCGCGCGCCCTTCCTGGCCCCCCGGTGGGGGGGGGGCGCCGAGGCCGCCGAGGACGCGTCCAACGGCTTCGACAAGGAGGCGGCGAAGGCTCGCCGAACAATCAAGAACGCCAGATTCGCGGGGCTGCCGCCGATTCCGCCGGCCCCCCTCGGGGCCTGGCCCGGCAGCGCGAGGTGGGGGCCCGGCGGCGTCTTCCGCGGAGGGCATCACTACACAACCGCGCCTGGCTGGGGCCATACTGGGCCCTGAGGTTGGTGTACACACGCCTGCCCCCCTCGGCCGGGCGCAGGCACTACACCAGGGCCCAGGATGGCCTTGGCCAGGCATTGTGATTCGAGAGGCCGTTGCAGTTTCGACGACACCCGAGCATTCGCAGCGCGAGGTGCTGACACTGACGCTGCTGCTGCTGATTACGATGATGGTGATGGTGATGGTGATGATGGTGATGCTGATGCTGATGCTGACGCTGATGACGATGCTGATGATGCTGATGATGCTGATGACGATGACGATGACGCTGCTGATGGTAATGCTGATGCTGATGACGATGACGATGACGATGATGCTGATGCGGATGATGATGCTGATGCTGATGCTGATGATGATGCTGATGATGCTGATGATGCTGATGATGCTGATGATGATGCCGATTACGACGATGATGACGACGATGATGACGATTCTGATGATGACGATGATGACGATGCTGATGATGAGGAGGATGAGGAGGATGAGGAAGATGAGGAGGATGGTGATGGTGATGGTGATGGTGATGGTGATGGTGATGATGATGATGATGATGATGATGATGATGATGATGATGATGATGATGATGATGATGATGATGATGATGATGATTGATGCTGATGGTAATGATGATGATGATGATGATGATGATGATGATGATGATGATGATGATGATGATGTGATGATGATGAGGAGGGGAGGAGGAGGAGGAGGAGGAAGGAGGAGGGAGGAGGAGGAGGAGGAGGGGGGAGGGGGGAGGAGGAGGAGTTGGGGGAGGAGGTTCCTGAGGAGGGCGCACGGCCCACACCACCGATGCCGAAATACAGCCTCCCGTCCCAGGGGGTCTCTTCGCTCCTCGAGGGTCAACGGAGACATTCCCTCTGCACCACGGCGAGAGCCCGTCGGAGGGGTGCCCCCCCCCTCCCCCCCGCGGCCGGAAGCCCTTGCCAGGGTGCTGCAGCGCCTGCTCTGGTCCACCACGCTTCGGCGCGATAGCAGCAGTTTTTTCCCCACCATCCTGTGGTGTTGGGTCCTCGTTTTGAGGAGACGTTGCCCCGCGTTCCTTCCTTCCTTTCCTCCTCTCCCTCCTTTCTCATCCTTCCAGGCGTCACTCATCAGGGTCGCAAGCGTTCCAGTCCAGTCCAGTCCTTCCTCCCATCCTCCCGCTTCCCTCCCCCTCCTCTCACCCCTGCCTCTACCCTCCGCAAGCCCTCACCTTCATCATAATCATCATCATCATCATCATCATCATCATCATCATCATCATCATCATCATCAGCATCAGCATCAGCATCAGCATCAGCATCAGCATCAGCATCATCATCAGCATCAGCATCAGCATTATCATCATCACCATCACCATCATCAGCATCATCCTCATCATCAGCAGCGTCAGCAGAAACAGCATCATAATCGCCATCATCATTGTCATCATCATCATCATCATCAACAAAATCATCGTCATCAGCATCATCAGCAGCATCATCATCATGGTCATCATCAAGATCATCGCCATCACCATCATCATTACCATCACCATCATCGTCATCATGATCATCATCATTATCATCATCATCAGCGTCAGCACCATCATCATCATCATCATCAGCATCATCATCATCATCATTATCATCATTATCATCATCATCAGCAAATCAGCAGCAGCATCATCATCATCGCCATCGCCATCGCTATCGCCATCGCTATCATCCACATCGTCACCATCGCCATCGTCAGCATCGTGCCTCTGCTCTCCTCATGTGCACCGTTTCGGCCAGCCCCTCACACGGTTCGTGGCCGCACAGGGACCTCCACCGAAGGCCCCAATGGCTGCGTTCACATGCGACCCGCGCCCATTTCGGTACACCCCTCACACGGTTCGTGGCCCCATACGGGGCAACACCGAAGGCCCCAATGGTTGTGTTCACATGCGTCCCGCGCCCATTTTGGCACACCCCTCACGCGATTCGTGGTTGCATAGGGAGCTCCACCGAAATCCCCAGTGGAAGCGTTCACATGCGTCTCGCGTCCATTTCGACACACCCATCACACGGTTCGTGGCCCCACAGGGAGCTCCACCGAAGGCCCCATTTGCTATGACCACTGGCGTCCCTGCCACCCATGTAGACACGCCCCTCACGCGATTCGTGGCCTCACAGGGAGCGCCACCGAAGGCCCCAGTGGCTGTGACCACATGCGTCCCCACCATTATTTCGGCACACCCCTCACACGTTTAGTGGCCACATAGGAGCTCCACCGAAGGCCCCAGTGGTTGCGTTCACATGCGTCCCGCGCCCATTTCGCCACACCCATCACACGGTTCGTGGCCCCATAGGGAGCTCCACCGAAGGCTCCAGTGCCTGTTGCCACACGCGTCCCCGACGCCCATGTCTGCACACCCCTCAAACGCTTCGTGGCCCCATATGGAGCTCCACCGAAGGCCCCAGTGGCTGTGACCACAGGCGTCCCCGGCACCCAATTCGGCACACCCTTCACACGTTTCGTGGCCGAAGGCCCCAGTGTCTGTGACCACATGCGTCCCCGCCACCCATTTCGGCACACCCCTCACATGTTTCGTGGCCCCCAATGGTTATGACCGCATGCGTCCCTGCCACCCATGTAGGCACACCCCTTACACGGTTCGAGGCCCTGTAGGGAGCACCACCGAAGGCCCCAGTGGCTATGACCACATGCGCCCCTGCCACCCATGTAGGCACACCCCTCACACGGTTCGTGGCCCTGTATGGAGCACCACCGAAGGCTTCAATGGCTGTGCCCGCAGGCGTCCCCGCCACCGATTTCGGCACACCGCTCACACGTTTCGTGGCCCCATACCTACGGGGCTCCACTGAAGAGGATGCGCACCACTGAGGTACTCATAACTGCACATGGTTGGGTCTTTCGCCAGGATAGTTATGCATTGTTTTTCTTGTTGGCGCGGGCCCCGGTTTCTTTCTCGCCCTCCCCCCATAGACCAGAACTTGGCTGATCTGTGGGGCTGCTTTTGGCTACTGGTCAGGACCCACCCCCGTCAGTCTGCTTGCATGACTGGCTGAAGGAGATCGACCAAACAGTGGCCCAGACCCAGACCCCCCCTCACCAACCCTTCGGCCAACTGTCGATACCCAGAATAAATCTTAGCCAGCGTGGTTCACAAACAGTGTGTTTCCATCAGTAGATGTAGATTGTCCAATATATGTCGTGCAATCTATGTAGTGCACTTTATGTGGTGCAATAAATGGTGTACAATCTATGTGGAACGCAATCTATGCGATGCCAATCGACGCAGTACACTACATGTGGTGCAACCCGTGTTGTGCAATCTAGGTGGTACACCCTATGTGCTGCAATATGTGTTGTGCAACCTATGCAGTGCACTCCTATGTGGTGCAACACATGTTGGGCAATCTATAGTGCGCAATTGATGTCGTGCAATATAGGTGGTGCAGTATTCGTGGTGACATCTATGTGGTGACACCCATGCTGCAGTCTATGTTGTGCAACATAGGTCGTGCAATCTACGTGGGTCGCAATCGGCGGTGCAATCGATCGACGTGGTGCAACACGCGTGGTGCAGCCGATGTTATGCCAGTTATGTTGCGCAGTCTAAATGGTGCAATATGTGATGTGAAATCCATGCCGTTCAATCTATGTGGTGCAATTGATTTTTACCCATGATTTGACACATCCCACGCTCTTGCAAACATCCCACCCACCCACCCGCAACTTGCTTTGCAAAACCTCTTAAGACCGACTACGACGACACCGACGACAACGACTACGACGACACCGACGACGTCTCCGACGACTTCGACGACGACAACGACGCCGACGCCGACGACGACGAAGACGACGACGACGCCAACGAAGACGACGACGAGGGAGGAGGAAGGACGACGACGGCGACAACGACGACAACGACGACAGCGACGAGGGAGGAGGGAGGACGGCGACGACGCGAACGACGAAGAAGGAGGAAGGACGGCGACGCCGACGACGACAACGACGAGGGAGGAGGGAAGACGACGACGACGACAACGACAACGACGACGACGACGACGACGGCGACGAAATAGGAGGGACGACGACGAGACGCCGACGACGGACGACGACGACGACGAGGGAGGAGGAGGAAGGACGACCACGGCGACAACGACGACGGAAACGACCGCGACGCCAAAGAGGACGACGTCGACGACGAACACGAGGAAAGACAGAGGACGACGTAGGCGACGACGACGACGACGCGGGAGGAGGGAGGACGGCGACGACGACGACGACGCAAGAGCGCGCGCGCACGCTTTTGTTGAAAATCCGTGTTGCGGAACCTTGTGTTTTTTTGTAGGTTTTTTGGACACACGATGTTGACATCCTTCCGAAACCGATGGGTTTTGAAGGTTTTCGGCATACGCGCGCGACGACGCGCGCGTCTGCACCTCGTCCCGTTTTTTGCAGAGGATTCTCGCGACGGCACACGCGCAAGGGCGTTCGACAGATTTCGACATGCGCGCGCGCGAAACCCGTTTAATAGCATTTTGTGAAAATCTTGAAAAACCAATGGTTTTCTTAAGATTTCGCAAGAGCTCGCGCGGAAGCTCTTTTAGCAAATCAGTGTTGCGAAACCCTGTGTTTTTGTATGTGTTTTTGGAAACTCGATTGCGAAGTCCTTCCGGCACCGACGGTTCCTGAGTGTTTCGGCATGCGCGCGCGACGACGCGCGCGTGTGCACATCGTCCCGTGGTTTTGAAAAGGATTCGTGAACAAGTGTTCTGTTAGAACAAAAAATGTCACCGCAGAGTGTTTTCCACAAGGGAACCTCAGGGGGGGAACCCGGTTGGCCTGGGACATTGTGATTTCATAGGCAGGATGGACATGTGGTCAGAATCATGTATGATTTACATACCCGAAAGGGGGACCGATAACGCCGAGGGGGGGGGGGGTAGAGTATATTCTCTTTTTAGAAAGGAGAATATAGGTTATGCAACATCTATGTTGGGCAATCTATGCCGTGCAATCCATATTGTGCACTCTATGTGGTGCAACTTGTGCCGTGCTATTTATGTTGTCCAGTCTATGTTGTGCAGTCTATGGTGTGCAATCTACGTGGTGTAGTTAATCAATGCTCAACTTGAAGTTGTCCACTCCACTGCTCGCGCAAACATCCCACCCACCCACCCGCAACTCGGTTTGCAAACCCCATGCGGCGTTGATTGCGATGAGTGCTTGGCGCTGGCTGGTGCACTTCTGGCGGCCACGACAGCCTGAGCGTGCACGCGCGCGCATGCAGTTTGGCGCGACCGACGCAGCCGCGGTGGCGCTGACCGCTGGGCACATCCAAGCGGGCACTTCAGTGCGAGTCGGCGACTTGGGCGGGCGCGGTATCATGGCAACGTAGACAACGGTAGACACGGTGATGATAGTAGGAATGCTGGTGGCGATGCTGACAGCGAAGACCGCGGCCAGTGACGGCGCGGATGCTGATCACGCCGGCGACGGTGACGACGCCTTCGCGTCGGCGATGAAGGTTTTGGAAAGAGTTCGCCATGCGCGCGCGGCCGACGCGCGAGAGTGGCCCGCGTGGTGTTATTTGACGCGGATCGCGCTCCCCCCACACCACGCGCGCAAGGACGCGCGAATGATGTCGGCATGCGGCGCGAGGGGCCTGTATGGCAGAATGCCATGCAAATTTCGGAGGGGCGCTCTTCCGAATTCCCGAGGGATTTCCCCGCACTTCCCGAGGGACTTCCCTGACTTCCCGAGGGAATTCCCGAGGGATTTTCTCTTCTTGACCTCGCTGCACTTCCCGAGGGATTTCCCTGACCTGCCGAGCGCTGCGGCGGCGGCTCGGGCGCGCGTGGCGCGCTTCGAAAACTCGGCCCACGGCGGGTTGAAAATCCACCAACGTGCGAGGACCCTTCGGAGGATCTCGTTGCTGCCAGGCAACCGCGCCCGCGCGGCGGAGCGCGGGGCGCTCATCCAGGACTGCGTCATCTTCCACCTGGAGGCCGCCACTGAGGTTGTGTCGCGGGCTGAGGCCACGCAGCGTGCCTCCCCCTCCCTCCTCGACCCGGCGTGCCCCGATGCACAGGAAAAATGGGCTGGCAGGCTCGCGCGACGCAGGTTTTTAAGGCCGCTGCGCGCAAATCCGCGGCGGTGCACGTAAAGCTAGATCGTTGGCGTTTGCCCACGCTCCCAGGTCACCGTCCGCGGGCCTGGGTCCACTCCCTCTCGCTGTCTGCCCCTCTCCTCCCTCCTCGTGTCCAGGCGTGCCAGCTGCGCACAGCCTGGAACGGCTGGTGCACGGCCCGGCGATTTCCAGGCTCCGCGAGGTGCATTTTAGGCTGCGCCAGAGGCGAGGACAGCATTGAACATTATGCTTTCTGCGAGTGCTTTCACAATTTGTGCAAGAAGCATCTGGGCCTCTCCCGCCCCCCGCCGGAGGCGTGCCTAGGGGACTTCTTGGGCGTCCTCCCCTACCCCTCTTCCCTTCCACCCCACCTACAGACGGGCGGTGCCGTTGCGTCGGCGGCAGCCCTCCGGGCTCTCGGCGTTTACGCGCTGTATAAAGTGCAGAATGGCAGTCGTCATGGCCTCCCCCGGGGCGATGGTCCTGAAGCCTTCCGCGGCTTTCTCCGCGGGGCCGTCCTGGGACACCCCCCGTCTCAAAGCTTGCTCCGCTCTGTATTCAAAAGACCCCGCATGGGCTCCTAGCGTTCTTCCTTTCTTCTCTTGTCCCCCTCCTCCCTCTCCGGTCGGTCAGCCGCCGCGGCTGGCGACCGTTAAGATTGCCACACATAGCTTGTCTTGAAGTCTGCATTCTCGGCGGGGCACGGTTTGTCCGCCCACCGCCTCCCCCAGGGGCCCCACGCCTTGGGGGGGAGGGGGCCGCTTCTCTCGTCGTCGTCGTAGTCGTCGTCGTCGTCGTCGTCGTCGCCGTCGTCGTCGTCGTCGTCGTCGTCGTCGTCGTCGTCGTCGTCGTCGTCGTCGTCGTCGGGGGGCGGTCCCCTGCCTTCTTGGGCTTGTGGCCCCTCTGGGGTGGTGGTGTTTTCGGCAGCGATCGCGTTCTTCAGGCGCACGTCTGGAGATGTGATGTTCGGAGGGTCAGTCGGCTTTGTCCCGGCCGCGTGGCCGATTGATTGCGTGCTCGGCAGTTCCTCCGCCCCCCTCCTCCCTTCCCTTCTCCTTCCGCGTGCGGCTTCCCTGGTCGTGGTACTCGTGGGCCTGGTCAGCTCCTCGGTGATACCACTTAGCTTTAGTATCTGCGCACCGCCGCTGGTCGCGCTTTCGGGCCTCAGGCCAGCCAGCCTTGAACTGATACGTTTCAGGTGCATACCTGGTGGGGTTTCAAGTTGACGTGGTCTTTCACGGAGCTTGTGCCCATATAGTTTTGTAACCATGCAGTTTTGCCAGTGCCCCGATTCCTCGGTGCTCCCGCTCGTGCCAGCGGTCCTCTATCGGCCACGCGGCCGGGACAGCGGGTGTTTGCTTTTAGGGGCCGGATTTCGTGACACACGCTCTGTCTCTATTTCTTCCGCCTCCTCCTCCCCCCCTTTCTTCCGAATCGGTGGCCAGAGTTTCGGCCACGTTCGCCGGACAGATGTTCCCACGCTGTGTTGGTTCCGTTTGTGCGGAGCTGGCTCTTGCATTCGGTTTCGTTCGGGGTGCGCATTTGGTATAGCCCTCTTGAGGGGCAGCGGATTTATCCTTCTCCTCTGCCTTCTTGCCGTGAAAAAAAAGAATTCGGAAGAGCGCGCGCAGGTTTTTGTTTGTTCGTTTGTTTGAAAATCCGTGTTGCGAAGCCATGTGTTCTTGAATGTTTTTTGACATTCGGTTGGGAATCATTGCGAAACCCAGAATTTGTTGAAGGATTCCGGCATGCGCGCGCGACGATTCGCGCGTGTGCACTTCGTTCCATATATCGCAAAACAAATTATCGCGACGGCACGCGCGCAAGGGCGTTCGCACGATTTCGAAATGCGCGCGCGAAGCCCGTTTGGTGGTATTTTGTGAAAGTGTTGAAAACCAGTGGTTTTCTTAGGAATTCGGAAGAGCGCGCGCACGATCTTTTGTTTGACAATTCGTTTTGCGAAAGCATGATTTTTTTATATGTGTTTGGGACACTCGATTTTGCAATCCTTCTGAAACCAAGGGTTTTTGAAGGATTTCGGCATGCGCGCGCGACGACGCGCGCGTGTGCACATCGTCCCGTGTTTTTGCAAGGCATGTTTCAAAATCTGATGGTTTTTCATAAACAAGTGCGTGCATCGTATTTTTTGGCAGAGGATGACGGGCGGGGTCGATACCGGTTGGGCTGGGATGGTCTGAGTTCATATTTCGCATGGGCGATGGGGCAGAATCGTAATTTGCAATACGAAAACAGGAGCCGATAATCCCACGGGGGTGTAGATCTCTTATTTCTGGTCAGAAAGGAGAATCTATGTGGTGCGCAATCTAGGCGGCGACGGGGCGGCGACGGCGGCAACATAGCCGCCAGACCGGCATACAGGCCCAGACGATAAGCGGCGACGGGGCGGCGACTGGGCGGCGACGGCTGCAACATAGCCACCAGACCAGCAGACTCCCAAACGACGGGCGGTGACGAGGCGGCGACGGGGCGGCGACGGCGGTTACATAGCCGCCACACTGGCAGACAGTCCCAGACGACGGGCGGCGACGAGGCGGCGACGGGCTGGCGACGGCGGCAACATAGCCGCCAGACCGGCACGCAGGCCCAGACGATAGGCGGCGACGAGGCGGCGACGGGGCGGCGACGGCTGCAACATACCCGCCAGACTGCGAGACAGGCCCAGTTCTTTCGAGGAGAAACGAGAAACCCTAAATGCAAGCACTGTATGGGGAAAAACGTACACACACTCAGGGGCATCGTAAAAGGGGAGAGAAGTGTCGGGTTCGAGCTTCGAGGTTTTCGGGCGGTTTCGTCGGTCCTCGGCGGCTTCCCATCCTCGGCATGCTCTTTCTGACAGCTGCGCCTCGCCGAGGGCGTTCCAGGGGTGCCAGAGCCTTCTCGAACGTCCGCTGGAGGGCCGAGATAGCCCGAAACCAAGGAGCTCCGACATGGGGGGGATAGGCTCGGGGGGGGACGCATCGACCGCCAATCGCCTTTGATCGTTGATAGGGACCCGATAGCCCACACCGCTAAGGAGCCTGTGGTAGCGCTACCTCCGGCCTATCGCCGATCTGTCGGCAATGTATGGCCGCTTCTGCCTCGATGTTTCTCCCCTGAGTCGGTCCCCCGTATCGTTCCCCGGTTCGCCCTCAGACGCGCTACGCACATCGCAGTCCCAAAGGCGCAGTGCTCCGAGCTTTTCCCAGCCTCCCGCCCTGCGAGGCGGAGCGCCACGCTATCGGCCTGCAGGGCGTGGCGTGTCGCAGGGGCATCCCCGGCGACGCGCCCAGCAAAGGTTCTCTACAGCAGGTGCTTTTTCACTGCTTGCCAAAACACCCTAACGCAGTGTGAAAGTCCCAGGCGCCCCCAAATCTCAGGTCGGCTCTGTGTGTGTGTGTGTGTGTGTGTGTGCGGGTTTCGCTGTGTGTGCTTCTGGATCGATGTTCTGGAACGTCCCGCCCTTTGGAAACTGGCAGGCGCGACGGCGACTTCGGGTTGGGTCGGGGTGGCTCAGTGGGCAGTCAGCTTCTAGCTTAAGGATCGACCGCGTAGCGTTACACCCACGCATCATGGGTCGGATGGACCAGCGTGCTCCGTCTAGGTGTATGTTGAAATCTAGGCCTCCTAGATGGGGTCCGAGTAGATGGGGTCGGAGGTTCGCGCCGCATCGCCGATGCATCGCCGATGCGGCTCGATGTGAGGCCCGTGTTTCCCCACGCCGACGTCGCCGATGCATCGCCGATGTCGCTGGTGCATCGCCGATGCATCGCCGATACATCGGCGATGCATTGGCGATGCAGCGCGATCTTCGACGAAATCTAGGAGGCCTCTATGAGAGCTGCAAGAACATGTGCGCAGTACCCGAGCGGGGGCACACACCCGCAGGGGGGTCGCCCTGCACCCTTGCGGTGGCTGGATACTTGGAGTTCCCACGATCTTTACGTTTGTGGAGACGATCAACAAAGAGGAGGCATGTCGTCAAATAGTT